>QLTV01003281.1:866212-881538 GCA_003457575.1 Thermophis baileyi | reverse complement strand
CTTCCTCTTTTTCTTTTTCTTTCTTTCTTTCTTTCTTTCTTTCTTTCTTTCTTTCTTTCTTTCTTTCTTTCTTTCTTTCTTGTCTCTCTCTCTTTCTTCTGCAGTAGAAAGTAACCCCCCCAAGGCAAATATCTTGTGACAGCAGCTACGAGATGTTTCTGCAAAGGCAGAGCCCTGCAGAGCGATCTAAAGAGGGGAGGGGGATGCTGTAGAAAAGGCCGCCTTCCACCCGTCCCTCCCATGCCGGCTCCGCGGGACTTGGGGCTCCGAAGCAGCCCACTGGCTTCCAACCCGGCGCCGTGGGCCGAGTTCCCAGAGTGGCACCAGCGGTCAGCCGGGCCGATCCGCAAAGAGAAGAGGCAGGTGGCCGGGTGAGAAGCCAGTGGGCTGCTTCGGAGCCCCAAGCGCCGCGGAGCTGGCATGGGTGGAAGGCGGCCTTTTCTGCAGCATCCCCCTCCCCTCTTTGGATCGCCTTGCAGGGGAGGGCTCTCCCTTTACAGAAATGGGGCGGGTGCATGTGCAGCAGTCCTGGGACATCCGCTTGCCCTTCCGCCGCCCCTCTCAGCATCTCCATTTCCACCAAGGGCTGCCCGCCCACCCACTGGCCGGGCCGGGCTGGATGCCGACCTCAGAAGGCAAGCGGGCATGGGGGACCACCGGGAAGGCCGCGTGGAAGGCTACTAAGCATGGCAGGGCTGCGGGGAAGGGAGTAGGCTTCTACCTCCCTTCCTCGCCGCCCCGACATGCTTTCCTGCCTTCCACGTGGCCTCTTAGCATCCCCCTGCCATCCCCCTTGCCTCTTAGTGCCCCCCTAAGTCATCCCACCACCCCCCAGGGGGCAGTACCACCCACTTTGGGAACCACTGGGTTAGAGCTTGAATAGAATAGTATTAACATCTAGGAGTAAAACTGGGCTTTGGTTGCATTTGTGACATATTGGGTAAAGTATGTGAAAATGATCTAGTACAGTTACTACCATACTAGTAACTGTAATTATAACTTATAATAATAAAGCAACAGGAAATGCTGTATTTATTATAGGTCCTGTTAAAACTGGTAACATGCACACTCTCTGTATTAGTAAAAAGCATTACAGTAAAACCTTGACTGATCAAATACACGTTTTAACTGAAAGTTAATTTCTGCAGCATGGCCATTTGATGGTGACCAAGGCATAGAAAAGATTGTAAATGGTAAAGACCATGAATTAATGAACAAAGGTAAAGTGTTTATATGTATGTGTGTATGTCTATAAGTTGTGTATCTATGAAATAAAGGGAAAAGGGAAGGATGTAATGGAACTGAATGAAAATATTTTGATTTTGTGGTTAGTAGCTAGTGAACAGTTAGCATGGAAGAAGTTGGTATAAATTAAGAAAGTATGAATTGGTGACATCGACATTATCAGGGGTACATGCTAAAGTAGGAATCCATATCTTGGTGACAGTAGTATGTTTGGTTCCAGTGAATGGACGAAGCAGAACTAAGTTTTGGGAAAATCATGTTCTGATATTCTGAATCAATGCAACCTGGAGTAAAATTTTTCTATTAGCTAACATGTAAGGATAGGTAGGAATAAGATGAGAGAGAACAGAAGAAATGATTGAATTGGCAGTCTGCTTCTCCCTACCCGACTCCGGCCCTCCCCACCTGTAATTGGATTGTAGCGGTTGTTGGTAGTAATCTATTTACGTATGTTATTAATATATATATTTATTTTTCTTTCATGATTGTAAGCCGCTCAGAGTTATCCTATGGTAACTCTGGCAGCCAATATATTTTATAAATGAATGAATGAATGAATGAATAAATAAATAAATAAAACCCTAAAGAATTGTGATTGGTGAGTATTGGGTAGAAAATGCCCATTTGATTTAAAAATTTGGGGGGTTGAGTGTGTGCACCTGCATTTGTGTGTGTGTATGTATGTGAGCACAAACACATACAAGCAGTCTAAGTGGAGAAAGAAATACGTTAGCAGTACCTACAAAAGGTTGGAGTTGGGAATTAGTAGAGAATTAAAAGGAATCACAACAGAGAAAAGTACTTTTTTGGATGAAATGGGTTCTGGGCTACAGGATGCCATACTATAATGAATAGAAAGTTCACTGTAAGTGTAACAAAGAGACTGGAAATAATTGCCATTATTACATTTCTCCAGTAAGGTTGGCAACTGGTATGTCACTGTTTTACATATGACATAAGGATGATGATAATATGGATACTTTATTTTCATTTTGAAAATAAACTAAAAAGAGTTTTCCTTTGAAAAACATCTTGCCAGTTAGCCCAGGTATTTATTTTTTATATCCACCGTAAAGAGGGATGGAGATCACAGCATGAAATTAATAAATTGACAAATGTTTATTTGACCTGATGGATGAGGAATGAAAAATATTGCAAGTAGGGAAGTGCATTGTTTTTACTGAAAGGACTGATTATAGAAAAAAGGAGACTGGACTTCATCTGTTGCTCAATAGACATGTATACAATTTCATATAGCAACAGCAATAGCACTTAGACTTATGTACCGCTTCGTAGTGCTTTTTACAGCCCTCTCTAAGTGGTTTACAGAGTTAGCATATTGCCCTCAACAATCTGGGTCCTCATTTTACCCATCTCAGAAGGATGGAAGGCTGAGTCAACCTTGAACCGCCAAACTGCAGCTAGCAGTCAGCTGAAGTAGCCTGCAGTGCTGTACTCTAACCACTGCGCCACCTCGGCTCTATCACTATGGATAAAATTGCCTACAAAGATATCACTTTTAAATGGGGCAAAACCATAAAGAATAAATTTAGAAAATCTAATCTAGGCCATGCAAGGTTAATTGCTTCAAAGATTTCCAACTAAGGTTTTAGGTAAGGTAACTATAATAGGAATATAAGTACAGAAGTAGACATCCCCCCATACCTCAGATTCATTATTTTAGTTTTATCCCAATCTAGGTTGTCCAGAGCCTCACATCCTAATAAACTTCAGAAGTATTGACTAACATAGTATGTAAATATAGATTCCAACAAATGCAGGTCTTGGAATGTGTGGAATAATAAACTTTCTTAGTTTTCTCCAAATATATAATCAAAGTTTCTTTAAAAGACCTGGGTAAGCAGTTGCCAGGTTTTTGGATGTGTCAGTGACTTGCTATGAAAAAACACAAGAGGACATGAATGAAAGTAGAGTTGATGGGTCTAATGATAGTGCATTTGTTGTTGTTAATTGCGAAGTCATGTTCGACCCATCGCGACCCCCTGTACAACGTTCCTCCAGGCCTTCCTGTCCTCTACCATCCTCCAGAGTCCATTTAATAAGCTCATGCCGACTGCTTCAGTGACTCCATCCAGCCTCCTCATGCTCTGTCGTCCCATTCTTCGTTTGCCCTCAATCTTTCCCAGCATTAGGCTCTTCTCCAGTGAGTCCTTCCTTCTCATTAGGTGGTCAAAGTATTTGAGTTTCATCTTCACTTCAGGATCTGGCCTTCTAAAGAGCAGTCAGGGTTGATCTCCTCTAGGACTGACCGGTTTGATCGCCTTGCAGTCCAAGGGACTCGCAGGAGTCTTCTCCAGCACCATAATTCATAGGCCTCAATTTTTTGGCGCTCAGCCTTTCTTATGGTCCAAATTTCACAGCCATACATTGCAACTGGGAAAACCATAACCTTGACTATATGCACTTTTGTTGGCAGGGTGATGTCTCTGCTTTTTAGTATGCTGTCTAGATTTGTCATAGCTTTCCTCCCCAGGAGCAAGTGTCTAAAGGGCGTTAGATGCCCTATTGACTACATTAGATTTGGGAGCTACAGCACCAATCATATTGTGGTCCTAGAGTAAACAATAAAGTATTCAAATTGCTTTGTGTGAACTTATATGCCCCCACTCTAGGCGATCCCTTCACCTGAAGAAAATTGGAACAGACACTAGAAGTGAATAATGTTGCAGAATCCTGATACACATTTAATTGTTTGCAAGGATTAAATGATTGGATTGGAGCCAACACTGAATTTGCAGCAAGTAAAGATATTAAGGGTATGAATATGGAGGGTAAAGTTCTTTCTGATCATGACTCACAATACACTGTTGAGAAGTCAGGAGGCTTAAAATTGTCAGTCCTATTGTTTTTATAGGCCTTATAAGGGAATAGTTAAAAAAAATCGGTGTGTGTGTGTGTGTGTGTGTGTGTGTGTGTGTGTGTGTTTAAATCCCTGGATCATAGAGGAAAGACAGTTATACTTTCATACTCATACTTTCAGTCTGCTTCTTTCAGTGTTAATGCTAGAGTTTGAGCATAGAATGAACACAGTCCTCTAATTCGAAGGAACAATAATTGGAATTTGGGAGATCATGGGAATCATGTAATAGAGAAAACAAGAGTGAGCTATAAAAGTTGTTGATACAGTGCAAAATGTATTATATGGTACAAGAGTGATATATTGGATTGCTATTGCCATGTCATCTCTGGATGTTTTTAGGAAGATTTATGATTGAGTGTTTACCATTTCATAAAGAAAGTAAAGGCACTCAGTAAGGCTTTTATGTCAGAAAGAGTAAATAAATGTCCAGCTTACAAAAAACTAATCACGGGAAAAAAGATACGCAGTATGTCTCTCGTAGGAAGGAATTTGGGATTTAGGGTTTTTTTTAATCTAGGGATTCTAGGATCCCAATTAGGGCACTAATTGTCTGTTCTACCTGTTTTTCACTTTCCATCATCTTTTCCTAGAGCAGTCTGGGAATACCCAAGAATAGATAAAGATCCATTTAGAAACACTGGACAAGTAACCATCATTTTCAATAGAGGAAGTTCAATGGATTATCAAGAACAGGAGTTTGATCAGTATCTGCTGTAAATTATAGGACAGACTCTGTGCCTGGAAGGCATCAGCTATATCCTTCTTCCAAACCAGACCGGATATAGCAGACTAGATCAATGATTTATTCTATAATATTTAATATAAGGTTAATGGAAAACCCATGTAGGGGCCTTTATGTGGTATTTGTTGACCTGTTGTCTGCCTGATAAATAAAGTTAGATTATGGAAAAAAAGTACCAGGAGTTGTTGTTGTTGTTGTTGTTGTTGTTGTTGTTGTTGTTGTTGTTGTTGTTATTATTATTATTATTATTATTATTATTATTATTATTATTATTATTATTATTATTATTATTATTTGCTGTGCAAAGTTACAAATGTTGAAATGTGCATTAATTTAATGGACTGATAAAACTTGGAAACAGGGATTAATTTCCCTCTTTTCTATTTCATTTTGATATCAATAATATTGTAATGCGATTTTTCTTACTTCTTTCCTTGCCAAGTATTCCTACCTTACCAAAACACTTAAGGCGGGGTGTCAAACTCGTGTCATCACGGCGGTGTCACGTGACATATCAGGACTTTTCCCCCCTTCGCTAAACCGGGCGGGGGCAGAGCCAGCACGTGACGCATCCGGCCCATGGGCCGGGAGTTTGACAGCCCTGACTTAAGGTGATCCTATTCATATAATTGATTGATATGCTTAACTGTTGCATAACTAGCAATACTGAGAAGTGATTGTGGTTTGTGGAATTATGGATTTGCCTTTCAATAGAAATAGTGTACTGCTTAAGATTTAAAGATAAAATAGAACAGGATACTGAGAAGATTCTGTGTAGCTAAATTGTATCAAGTAATATTAACATGTAGGCTCTGGCATATACATCCCTGAGGCTAGCTTTGACCAAGCAACATTTTCAGTCAATACTCAGCATATTTGGATAGGAGGGGTAACAGTTTTGTAGCATGTCTGTATTTGTGGAGTGGATAAGATTGTATAACTAATTCATTATGACTTGAATTGTAAATTATAAAAGGGTACAACAACCAATTATAATTGGAGTTTCAATTTTGAAATAAAGTTTATGTTGTCAGTTTTTGGACCACAGGATAATCCAGCAAGGGGCAAGACAAAGAATGGGTGCACAAATTGTTGGCAGTAGAGATGTAGCAGTATGGTAATCGACTTTAAATGGAATGAATTGTTTTAAATAATTGCTATTGTTTTTGTATATAATTATGCAGGTAATTAAATACTTTGATTTACTTGATTTACTGTGAATTTTAAATTCTGAGTCCGAGGAAGAGGTGGTTCATGTTTGAGGCATGCTTTCTGCATTTGTTGTTTGCTAAAACCATTTAGTTACAATGAAGTATTTAAAATTGAAGTAAAATAAAATATAATAAATATTGTGGGACTCTTGGAAGATAATGTAATGTGCTGCAGATACAGATGATGAGAACTGGATAAATTTCTGAAATATGGATGTGATCTCCTTAAAGAGTGGCTCCGCAACCTCTTGCACAGGTTTCCAAAGACTGCAACTATGTATGACAATCCTCTTTACAAAGGGAAAGATAAGAAGTGTGGATGCAAAAACTGCAGGAGGAATTAACTTGAGAAATATGCCTGGGAATATGTTTGGTATGTATCTTTGCAAAAGGATGCGAAAGCTGACAATGATTGGAAAAGTACAGTATGTTTTGATGAGTAGCATGCAGAGAAAATTTGTTCTTGGTCTCTCAGAAATGAAAATATGTAACAAAGAATATTTGTTGATTTAAGGAAAGTATGATGTGAATAGGTCTGAAAATTTTTGAATGTGAGTTTATGATTATCCATTACTATGGAGTTGATGAGTTTATTACTAAATGGTGATCAATACAGTGGTATATGATGAAAGTGAAGCTTTGTGGAAACAAGCAAAGGATTAGCAAATAGTTCAACATTGAACAAGGAGTAGGAGAAAGACACGTGATGTCTTATTCATCATTTAATATATTTATGAATAAATGTATCCTGACATTGGGGCGACATTAGAGGTGTCTGCTTGAGTAGTTGAACATACCGTATTTTTCCATCTATAAGGTGCCCCCATGTATAGGACGCCCCCATGTTTCATGTAGAATAAGTAAGCACACTACAAGCCATCACTGTGCAGAAGCCATCTTATTAGAGAGTGAGCAATACAAGAACAGGAAATGCATCACAGGAATAATAGAGATGAAACCTAGAGTGATAATATGATACAGGAAACAACTACAATAGAGAGTAATGATAGAGCTGCATATAAGATAGAGGCTCGTCCGGCAGAGCTGGAGGATGGGGATGGGCCATGCCTTCTCCTCTGGGCCTCCTGTGTAGAAGACACTCCTCCATTTTCAAGTAAATATTTTAAAGAAAAAGTAGCGTCTTATACACGGAAAAATACGGTACATCTGGTTTTGTTTTCAAATGATACCATGTTGTTGGCTGAGAAAATGACTGATTTGCAGCAAGCGCTAAATGACATAAGAAGTATGGCTCTTAACATTCATACTGAGATTATTTGATCCATAAAAAAAATAAGATTTATTCAAAGTATAAATAAGATTTAATTGAATGTACGTTATGCTTTGTATTTTATTCTTACAAAACTATAACTTTATGCAGAATAAATGAATAGGTTTTTATTCTGTCAATACAGAAACTGGCCATCCTTGATACAAATTGTGGAGAATGAGAAGTCTAATCATAGGTATGTGTAATGCATGCTAGCTACATGCTAGATCCTCCACAGCTACTGTAGTTATTTCAAGTGATACTGTGATCTTCATATTTTTGCTAAAATAAACTGTCATCCTACTTACCAACGTGTAATTACATACTATATTCTTTGTGCAGGAAGATTATAATGAATATTGTATTTTCGCTCTTTTTATTATTTGATTTATGTTTTAAAATGCAATAATTTGTTATGACTCAGTGAGATCAGTTATTTACAACATATGCAGACAAATTAATTTGGATATGGAAATATATTTCCTGTTGTATGGCAAGCTGTGTCTTCAAAATATGCACTAAATAAACAGCAGAGCAATTTTAATATATACAATAGTTGTTTATTTAAAATATTTCATGCCCACAAATGATTAAAACATGAGTTGGCAAAGACATTTTGCATAAAATGTGCTACAATGCAACTGCATTTAAGAACAAAACAAGGTTGTTCAGTTTGCCTGTTAAATCAGCTTTAGCAGTTCTTAGAAATCTCATTTATTAAATGTCATGCTAATTGCTTGTAATATCAACCCTGAAAAGCAAACCTTTGTGAGTGATCTTTCAGAAGCTTCATTCTTCTATGTTCTGTCTGTCTGGTACATTTTAAAGAGAATAAACAAACAAGAGCTTCCCTTTGATACTGCACCATTAGCTAAATATGTTTGATGGCTTTTTTATTGAAAAATATTTCATTTGTGGGGATTAAAAAAAAAGATGGAACCATTCTAAATCAGATGTTTTAAAACTTCTAGAAGCATTAGAAACTCCCTGCTATTGCTCCCCTCAAAACTTTTATTCAGCAGTACACTGCTTCTCAACATGTAGAGGCTTGGGCAAGTAAAACTGCACATTTATAGGAATCATATCCTAGCAACCAAAAATTGGCCTAAGAAACAAGGGCTTTTCTGGGCCTGCTTTACATTGTTCATTGGTGGAGGTGCTGATTACTTTGGGTTCTTTTACTGCAAGCAATCCATATCTTTTTCATTTTATTGTGTAAGGTGAAATTGCTTTCATGTACCATAAATCAGCACAAAGTGTTCTCATGTGGGACTACTTTTTTTGAGGTTTTTTTTTTTTAAAAACAGCTTATATCAGAAATGCCAAATAAAGGGGGTCAGTCACTAGGCTCAGAAGTTAAAGTGACATAGCCATAATTGTTTTAGAAAGTGTTTTCCATTGGAGGAATTGCATTTTGGCATCTGTTTGTGTGTGGTGAATAATTCAGTTGATATGGTATATACATATATGAAGGAAAAAATAGGAATTGAATTACATCTTCAATCGAAATTAGTGGATTAATCTATTCATCTGCAATATATCCACATCCCTTTTAATACTGTTGAGTTTTAGCTGTGCAAAATTCCTTGGACAGAGTTTAGTGTCTTTTAATGTCTAAAGGTAATGGAACAATATGCTTAAGTGTAAGAAGTACATATTCCCTATGGCAGTACATAGATTGTATTGAAAAGTGTGAGATTATTCTGTTCATTATAGATTAAGACATGGTTTACTTGCACCAATTATTTGAGCATTCCTTGGTAAAATGACAATTATATATCATTGGCCCACTTAGGTATATTGTAATTCTAGGCAAGTTCCCACATACTTTGTCTTCCTAGCCTCCTTACCTCTGTTTTGATTTGCTGTTTCTGAGAGGTTGGAGGTACAGTAGCTATGGCAGTGATGGCGAACCTATGGCACGCGTGCCACAGGTGGCACGTGGAACCATATCTGAGGGCACGCGAGGCGTTGCCCTATGTCAGCTCCAGCGCACATGCGCACGCTGGCCAGCTGATTTTTGGCCTTCTTTTCAGCCTTTTTCGCTCTCCCCAGGCTTCAGGAAAGCCTCCTGAAGCCTGGGGATGGCAAAAACGGCCCAACGGCCCAACCGGAAGTTCACTTGTGTGTTCACCCCCAGCCTCCTTTTCGCTGTCAGAGGTCTTCAGGAACTTCTTCGGCTTTGGACAGTTGTAGCCAGGCCTCGCACACCTCGGCCCATTTCTTCTGCAGCAAGGCTTTCCTGAAGGCCTCCGCAGCCGATAATAGAGCTCCAGATCGATCCGGAGCTCTGTAGAAATGCAGAAATGCCTTCAGGAAAGCCTTGCTGCAGAAGAAATGGGCTGAGGTGTGCGAGGCCTAGTTGCAACTATCTGAAAGTAAGTAGTAGGGCAGCTCCACTTCCGTTTCATTTCCGAACTTCCGATTGGCCCGTTGGGCCATTTTTCGCAGTCCCCAGGCTTCAGGAGGCTTTCCTGAACCCTGGGGAGAGCGAAAAACAGCTCAACAGGCCTACAGGAAGTCCGGAGGCTTCAGTGAGGCCTGTGCGCATGCACCAGGGGGGGCAGCGGGGTTGTGCGCATGCGCAGGGGGAGGGCATTGCATTATGGGTGTGGGCACACACGCGCACGCGATCGTGCACGCACGCATCCTTTTGGCACCCGAGCCAAAAAAGGTTCGCCATCACTGAGCTATGGCATTTTGTTATGGCATGCAAAGAAAGGAATATATTACTGCTGTCTTTATTGATGTCTACTGCAAACTTTCCAGAACTTTCAAACTGTACTTGAGAGTCCATCCTTAATGGGCCTACTACTGTGTCCAATTTGGTGTGATATACCTTAATTTATCTCTGTTTGTACTGTAAGACATCCTGAAGGTGATTATTATTGGGTACTAGTTTGTGAAAATGAGCCAAATTTGTTGACCTATTGATTTTTTTACAGTACTGGGACTCACTATTATAGATCTTAGATAGATCATAGACATGTTTTAGTTTAGATAATTCTGGATATTAAGACTTTGTCTTCTGATCACCTGCAGTTTTTACAATGCAATTCTATGTGTCCCTAAGCAGAAGTAAGCTTTGGCATAATATAAATTTATAAATAGTTACACATTCACAAACATATTCCCTTTATGGCCAAAGATATCACAGTGGAGCAATGAAAAAGCATCAGTTTCTGTAACGTGGATTTTGAGGTGAATAATCTCTGTACTATGGAATCCCTGGTGCTCTCTGAGTTCGGTTTTCTTGCAGATATTTCATTATCCAACTACGTAACATCATCAGTGCTAGTGAGTATGGGGGTTTGCTCTATATACAGCAGCTTTCCTGACGGTATTGGTGGATTTATGACTTTGTCCTTGGTAGTTCCTTGATGAATATATTTTTTTTCTGCTTGATTGTTTGGTGTTAATGCCTGCTTCTCTGGGTATTGGCTGCTGGAGAAGACGTGTTCTGGTCTTTTTTGTTTCCTTCTTAGATTTTTGTTGTCTCTTTTGAATGATGTATAAATATGTCTATTTATTTTTATTGATGGCTGATTTATCTGAATGTCAAGCTTCCAGGAATTCCCTAGCATTTTTAAATTTAGCTTAAATATAGCTTTAAGATGCTCACATTTGCTCAGTTGAAACTGTGGTTGAATCAGCGCATGTATTATGAGATTAAGGAGTTTGCATTATGTCTTCTAACTATTAATTGGTGTTCATGGTTGTGCTCTGTTAATTTTTGCCTATAAATTTGCCTACATAGGGACTATCACAGTCCTTATACTGTATATTGTAGATGAATGACAGTTCTTCTTCATGCAATTGGGCTGATAATAATAATAAAGTGCTATTGCTAGTATACTGACTGCTTAGCTGCTCAGTAATGGCCTGTATCTCATTCTGGAACTTGTGTTAGAGTCCCTAAGCCTTTTAGCCTTTTAACATCATCCACCATACCTTGGCAAAGGGTCTAGTGTAGCTCACTAATCCATGATTCCATTGCAACAATTGCTTTGTTACAGGTAATCACAATTCTAACCCAGGCAGGAGGTTTGATTTGGTCTCTATTTTGAAGCATAGGAAATTTATTTATTTATTTATTTTATTTATTTATTTTGTCAAGCATGTATATGATTACAGGTAAAGTATAAATATTAATATGAGTATATAATAAGTACAAACATAGTTTTGAGTACATATTTTTCGAGTACATATTTTTCGAATACATGGGGACTTTAGGACAGGGACGGTAGGCACGCTAGTGCACTTATGCATGCCCCTTACAGACCTCTTAGGAATGGGGTGAGGTCAATGGTAGTCAGTTTAAGGTTAAAGATTTGGGGGTTTGGGGAAGAAACTACAGAGTCGGCTAATGTATTCCAGGCATTGACCACTCTGTTGCTGAAGTCGAATTTTTTGCAATCAAGTTTGGAGCGGTTTACATTAAGTTTGTATCTATTGTGAGCTCGTGTATTGTTTCGGTTGAAGCTGAAGTAGTCATTGACAGGTAGGACATTGTAGCATATAATTTTGTGTGCTACACTTAGGTCAGATCGAAGGCGGCGTAGTTCTAAGTTTTCTAGGCCTAAAATTTCAAGTCTGGTTGCATAAGGTATTCTGTTGCGAACGGAGGAGTGTAGTACTCGTCTCGTGAAATATCGTGAAATATCGTGAAATGTTGTATGGAGTAAATTAAATCTGGCAATTACTTTCCATTTCTTATCAAACTACTTCCCCTTAACGTAACTTGGAAAAAGTAATCTGACAGTTTGGGATGAGGCTCTGTCAGTATGCTGATGATGCTCAATTATGCATGGCCACTCTTAAGTTAAGCACTAGGTCAGTGCTATGGATGTTTGTAAAGGCCTTGTGTAACTAGACGGGGCAAAACAAATTCAAATTAAATTAAATCATATTAAGATGGAGTTTGTTTTCCAGTAAACAGTTGGATAATTCAATAATAATGGCCCTAGTATATATTCTGAATGGATTGTGCTACTCCTGAAAGACAGTTTGTGACATGGAAGTCCTCAAGATGACCTGTCAAGGGTAATTCAACTTGGACACCAGTGGTTGAACCTCTGTACTCTATGTGAGGTTACCTTTAATGATGGTCTGGTATAAAGTGTGATAGCTAGATTGATAGTAGGACCAATGTCAGAGTTGAAATCACTGCATTGGTTTGCAAGTAGGTTCTGGGACCAATTCCTAAGAGGTCTGTAAGGGGCGTGCATAAGCGCACCAGCGTGCCTACCGTCCCTGTCCTACTGTCCTATTGTCTTCATCTATCTGTATTCACTTTGATTATGTTTATGATTATACCTATACCTGCTATCTTGTACATGTTTGACAAATAAATAAAATAAATAAATAAATAAATAAATTCAGAGAGCTGATTATTACCTTTAAAGCCCAATGTGGCACAGCTTACAATGCATCAGACAATAGCTTGCCATAATCAAATCTACCCATCTGGTCTAGACATATAAGGAGAGTCTCTTAAGGATTTTTCTCTGGAAAACATACATGGGGCATGCATGACATGGCAATCCTTTCCCGTGTGGTACAGTTAGCTGTTCTTGAAATTTGCAAGCAGATATAATCAATTCTATTCCAGCAAGTCTTTGTCTGGAACTGACTGGAACATTGATCACATATTTGTGATTCTAGAATGGTTTATTATTTTCTATATCACTATATTTTATATTAATATTGTGTTATTGACATAATTGTTTGAGATGGGATAGAAACAAATAAGTCTTCAAACACAAGTATGTTTATTCTTCGCTAGATCATATCTTGTTTTCCTATAACAGTAAATTTTAATAATTTATTTTTAGCATTCATAGCAGTGACTTGATTGGTGAGAGAGAAATAGGGTAAAAAACCCTGATTATCAGTATATCTAAAAACATCAAAGTTGGGTAATAGATCGACTACACTGTCAATATTTACTAAACATAACAAAGTGTATTTTAAAACAGATTCTATTATCAGAATTAAGTTATCAGAAAAAGGAATTAAAATAATTCAAGGAATAATTTAAAGATACAGTTTTACTTACATGGAATTACACAGGTATTATTTTGGTTTGTTAACTATATTTGATCGATACATTCTAAATAGCCTAAATTTCCTATTTTCGACAATATTATTGAAGTAATTGATATTTGAATTGACATAAGATCCTCCCACCTGATCTTTCTAAATATTAAACTTAAATGTCCAATTTAAAAAGTATTAAATTACTGTGAGCATTTATGAAAAGAAGATGAAATTTTTGAATTAAATGATATGGAAGGATTAGAATGAAGATCAGTTTGTTCTTCCCAGTACATTCTTGATTTGCTGGATGTAACACTCTCAAGGATTACAGTTATAGCCATGCAAACTTTTACACTGGGAAAGAAAATGTCAGAATAGGCATTAATCATATTTTGAATAATATAAGAAAAAGATTGTTGCAAAGAAAATATATTAAAAAGTGCATAGGCCATGCAGTCTAAGCTAGCCATGCTAGTAACAGTAATATAATTTCATGTTTTAATAACGCGTTCACATTTCTGAAATAACGTGTGGGTACATAATGAAGTATCTCAGAATTCATGTGCTCAAATAATTTTATTCAGTTTTAGCTAAATATACTGTGAACAAGTTAACACCTTTCATGATGCTTTGATTCAGAGTTTGTTGATGAATATATATAAAATACAGTCTATATTGACAAAGCCCCTCAGTCTAGATTGTATATTTTGAAGAAGAGGAGTTGGGTTGTTGGGGATGAAAGTGATGTCACAATATGTATTGTGGATTAATGTTGCAGATGGACTGAATCACGCAACTATTTGTGGAATTTCAAGAAGGAAACGCTGCATCGTTTTTCTCAAAGCTATGAGATTATCAACCTTTCCCTACCAGGGGTGGGTTCTAACTTATCTTGCTGCCGGTTTGCTTCCTCCTGCGCCGCGTGGCCATGCCTCGTGGGCACGCGCACGCTTTGCGCAGTGCAAAATAATAATTATTTTTTTTAAAAAAAGCTGAAAACAAGATGGCGACGCATGCGCAGTGCCAGAAACTCAGCTTCTGCACATGCACAGAAGAAAAATAAAATAAAAAAAAAAGATGGTGCCCATGGACCGGCACCGACTGAACCGGATCCGTGATGTCATCGTGACGTCACCAGCGGGTCGCTACCAGTTCGGGCGAACCGGTCTGAACCGGGAGGAACCCACCTCTGTTCCCTACCCAGGGAAGTATTCCCTACCCTGGCAGTATTATCATCAGTCACCTGCCAAATCTATTAAAAGAGTCTTAAGTTCCTATAAGGGCACAGGGGTCCAAGAAATGGAATTCTTGGGATCTCTCTGTTTGTGTGTGAAACAGTGGAATTAACACTATTTCAATTTGAGTATAGTAGTTACAATGGTGTGCTAGGACTGAAGAAATCTCGGTTCAAATTCTTAGCCATGGAATCATGGGTTATTTGGGACCATTCATTTTCTTTTTGCCCAATTTATGTCACAAAGTTATTGCAGGGAAATATTAGAGAATAAAGTACACTGTGTGCTACCTTGAACTCATGGAAGAGAGGTGGGATATACAGTACATCTAAGAAATAAATAATATATGAGGGTAACTAAGAGGAATATGATTATGTAATATGCATTACGTATGACAGTACTATACATACCATTGTTAAGTATTTAAAGGCAGCATTTGTTTTCAGGCTTATAAATGTATGCACATTATGGGAAAATGACAAGAAAAAAAGAAAAGGGCATAATGTTTTAGTTGAATGTATAGATAGGTATGATAACATTTTGTTTGCCCAGAAGAGTTAACTTCTGTATAACCTTAGCATGAAATGTTAATAAACCAGGAGCTATATTGGGGGGGGGGGGAGGAATTGACTGTTTTAGAAAATTGAGAGATTTTTTAAAATTTCTCAATCTAGCATGAGAAAGTTGAGGTAAATAGATGTTT
>QLTV01003281.1:829872-842055 GCA_003457575.1 Thermophis baileyi | reverse complement strand
GAACTTCAGTAGTTTAACAGATGGATCGTTAGAGATGCAGTCATTGGTATAGAGAGAGAAGAGAAGTGGAGAGAGCACACAGCATTGGGGGGGCCCTGTGCTAATTGTACAGGTGTCGGATGTGATTCTGCTTATCTTCACCTGCTGCTTCCTGTTTGTTAGGAAGCTTATGATCCACTTACAAGTGTGTTCAGGTACCGCTAGCTGATTTAGTTTAGTTAGAAGAATGTCCGGTATGATGGTATTGAATGCTGAACTAAAGTCTACAAAGAGGACCCTTGCGTAGGTCTTTGGAGATTCAAGATGTTGTAGGATGTAGTGCAGAGCCATATTAACAGCATCATCTGTTGATCTGTTTGCTCGGTATGCAAATTGCAGGGGGTCTAACAGTGGATCCGTGATGGTTTTCAAGTGGGACAGTACTAGCCTTTCAAAGGTTTTCATAACTACAGATGTACAAGAAGACTATATTAGCACAACTGTATCACTGGCAAATATGTATCCATAGAAAAGCTTATTTGTTGAGTGTGGGTGGAATGTAGACTGCACATAGCACACAGTTATATTATACCTATCAATTTCAAGATTCCTGCAGTAGGAATCTTGACTTCTATTTATTCAAACGAGGAATGGCTATATATAGATATCGGAAAGGTTTTACATTTGAAACATTTTGGTGTGAAATAGATTGTTCCAAGATTACTTAGAATTTCAAAGCTTGAAACTGATTTGTGATAAGGTCAGAAAACCTTTATTTTTTGTTTAACCAATTTAAATAACCAATGTATATACTTGGATACAGAATAAACAGTAATAAGCAATGAAAAACATGTAATGAAACAAAGTGATGATGATTATGTTATCCATTTAGCTGTGTCCGATTCTTGGCGATTTTATGGGCCAGGTCTCTCCAAAATCTCTGATCTTCTTTGAGGTTTTCTATGTTGTGGTTTGGGTCAGCTTTGATGGTATCCAGCCATCATGTTCTTTAATTGCCTGGTTTCCTGTTACCATTAACTCTTCCAAACATAATTGCTTTCTCCAGTGAATTTCCCTGCATGACATGGCCAAAGTAAGTGAGATGCAGTTTCTTGATTTTGCCTTCCAGTGATGTCTGTGTTATGCACTCTAGCACTTGCTTGTTAGTTGCCTTTACTGTCCAAGAGATATGTAGGAGCTTTCTCCATCACCACAGCTCAAATGAGTTGATTTTCTTCCTGTATTGCTTTTTTAAAGTCCAGCTTTCACAACTATAGGTGGCTATGGAGAACACAATAAAGCAGAGTAACCTACATTCAGGGGTGGGTTCTGGCTTACCTCGCTGCCGGTTCGCTTCCTCACATGCTGCATGGGCACGTGCATGCGCAGTGCTAAAAACCCAGTGCTAAAAAACAGCTTCTGCGCATGTGCAGAAGCAAAAAACAAGATGGTGCTGCCTACGGCGCTGCCGAGAGACCCTATTCAGGGGCGTGTTCAGCCGGCCATCGCTGCCGGTTCGGCAAACAGGAGAAAATTCCCACTACCGGTTCTAAAGAACTGGTCCGAACCAGCAGGAACCCACCTCTGCCTACATTTCGTTGCCAGGCTGATGTCTATGCTTTTTCATATTTGGCTCATGTCATCATTGCTGAACTACCCAGGGCAATCTGATATTTTATTTCTGTGCTGCATTCATAGCTTTGAGCTATCTGCAATCCTAGGAAAGTGAATTTTTCTTCCCTGTCAATTGTGATGTTTGCATTCCTTGTAGTGGTCATGAGCTTGGTCTTTTTGATGTTCAGGAAGAGATCGAAATTATAACTTTCTTCTTTGATTTCCTTGATCAGATGTTCCAGGCCTCCTTTGGTTTCTGAGAGAAAAGTTACATCATTAGCAGTGGTGAAATCCAATTTTTTTTACTACCGGTTCTGTGGGCGTGGCTTGGTGGGCTTGGTGTGGCTTGGTGGGTGTGGCTTGGTGGGCGTGGCAGGGGAAGGATACTGCAAAATCTCCATTCCCACCCCACTCTGGGGCCAGCCAGAGGTGGTATTTGCTGGTTCTCCAAACTACTCAAAATTTCCGCTACCGGTTCTCCGAACTACTCAAAATTTCCGCTACCAGTTCTCCGAACTACTCAAAATTTCCGCTACCAGTTCTCCAGAACCTGTCAGAACCTGCTGGATTTCACCTCTGATCATTAGCCTATCAAAGATTGTTGATATTTCTTCCACCAATCTTGACCCCAATTTTTGATTCTTCAAGATCTAGCTTCCTCATGATCATTTTGGCATATAGGTTGAATAAGAAAGGGGAGAGAATGCAACCATGTTACACTCCTTTCTGTATCTTAAAATGAAACGAAGTAGAAAAATGATGATTGAGAACAATAGCATACAAACACACGCCAGGGAAATGTTACTGTGTGTGCTGCCAGTCTGTCTTTTCTACAACACTATTTAAATATGTGAATGTGTATATTAACAAGCATTCACTAAAAAGTGAATGACTACATACAGCACAAAAATTATTGAGGAATTATTCATGAACTCATATAAGTCACATTAGTTGGTAAATATTTGGGATGATAATAACAGAAGCATATTTCATCCGCTTTAACTAGATTGCTTGGAAGGAAATTAGTATAAATTGTATTTCTATTTTTTAATTATGATTTTGAGTTGATACAGTTATTTAAAATATTTATATTCTCACTGCAATGCAAAACATCTTCATATGGTGTACAGCATTAAAATGTAAATGCAATAGGATTTATAATAATGCAATAAAACATAGAAATATGATCTCATTGGAACATAGAATCAGGGCAAATTTTAGCAGTCTGGTGGGATAAATATTGAAAGCTTGAATAAGGCTCCCAAACAATGGAATCTCCAAGAATTTCAGTATAAACAAAACTCCCTGAAACCCAGAAATTGTCCTTAAATCAATTGTTTCTGTTTCATTTCAACAAAGCATTTTGAATTATAAGAGAAGACAGATGGTAAATGAAAGCATTACTGATTAGCTTGATTATAATTAAAAATAATAAAATAATGGTGATGAAGTTAATAATAGTCTATATGACTATTATTAACTTCATCACCATTATTTTATTATTTTTAATAGGTCTAGTGATGATGATAATGTTGCAGAAAACAGTTGTAATATTATGTTTTTAGTCCAAGTTCTTTTGAACTTGTCCTTGCCATTATGGCTTCCAAAATGATATTGAATGGAACTTTCAGACCTTTCAGAAAATATAGTATATATAGTATATATATCTCCTTTCTTTCAATAATCTTTTTCTATCTGTTCCAAAGAACAGGTTAAACCAATAAATCAATTGGTTATATTTCTGTTGCTGTTTGCCTTAGCCAGATGCATTTTATTCAGAAACAGACTTCAATATTCCTTACAAATAACTCTTTCTTTTGCACAATATTCCTTAATCTATCTGAACTCTCACATTGCTGGTTTTCTCAGTAAATTTATGACACTTCATATATCCACAAAAAAAATTGAGGCTCTTTAAAAAAAAAAGTGAGTTGAAACACATGAGTTTTAATGTGTGAAGCTATCTTACAATTTCTATGCAGTATGGCAGGTGTTATTCTGAAGCATTAACATACTTATAATTTTTATTTCAGTGTGCTGAACCCCAAAATCAATTGGAACCATTTGTGTTTTCTATTGCTAGTATTAGAGAGAAAAATGGGAGAATAAAACTGCATTGTTTTGAGTGCCTCTTTGGATTTCAGCCACAGGTTGAAAAGCAATATTGCTTCATATTCTCCAACTTCCAGCCATTTCCATTCTCTTGTATTGAAATGTTTAATTATCCATTGTTTCCATGTTTATTGCAATTGATTCTAAGCACTGCATTTAGTTTAAAGCAAAGCCTTCCTAACTTCCTCCTTCCCTCCCCCTCCCCTCCCCTCTCCTCCCCTAGAAGACGAAGACACCTTAATATAATTAATGAGAAAGTGAAAAGGATTGGGCCACATTTAGACATATTTGAAGCTTTTAAGAAACTCCGAAAAGTTCCTACACAGGAAAAAATTGCTTCAGCTGCCACCTGTATTCAAAAACTTTTCAAAGGATGGTATGAACGTAGTAAACTGAAGAGAATAAAACTGAAGGTAATGTATTTAAATTTCATTAATATGAGATATTGTGATGTACTATAATGGATTATATCTCTGACATGTTTGCATTACTGTAGCTAGTACCTTGTCCAGCTTGAAAAGTGACAATTTATATAAAATAAGAGTCTCAAAATTTGAAAGGTGCAGAGTTGATTTATACAAGAAATAATCCCAATACGCATCTGAATGTCCAATGATTTTTAGAGCCCTTACTAGAGAATACTGGGCTATTTGGACAAATAGTCTGGTCTATTAAAAGGGCAGTTTTCTATTTAGCACAAAAATATATTGTCCACAGTCTCAAACTCAATATGGACTTCATTTTACCTATTATCAAGTTGTTATACACAACAATCTATATCTTGTTCCAACCATTCTATGATTTTCCTGGCTTCTTTTTGTCTTCTGGCTAATTTTGCATTGTAGCCATATCTTTCTGTGTGTGTGTGAAAAACCAGTATTTTCTGTCCCAAAGATGCTTCCCCCCCAAAAAAAAAGGCAACCGGACTTTGTTTTTCCTTGAAGGCATTTTGCTTCTCATCCAAGAGCTTCTTCAGTTCTGCCTCAATGGTAGAGAATAGAAGGATTTACGTATTCCTTGCAGCCATCTGGTTGTTAGCCCTCATTCTGAGAGTTGTTGAGGCCACTTGCAGGTTCATCTATGCCATCAGGGTCATCTGAATAGTGTGTAACCTTCTTGGAACTGCTGAAAGGACTGTGTTGTAAACAGGAGATAGACCCCCTAAAATTGAATAGAGAGGGCTATTCAATTTTAACATACATGCCCGCTTTGACTCCTCTTTCAAACCAGTGGTCCTCTCTGTCCAGAATGTGGACTTTTCTGTCTTCAAAAGAGTGTCTTGGTCTTTCAAATGCAGATGGATTGCTGAATCTTGTCCTGATGAGTTTGTTCTCCTATGTTGTGCCATGCGTTTGTGAAGTGGTTGTTTTGTTTCTCCAATGAACATAACTGCACATGTCTCACTGCATTGTACTGCAGATATCACATTGCTTGTTTGTGTCTGGGTGTTTTATCCTTGGGGTGGACAGACTTCTGCCTTAGTGTATTCTTGGGTTTAAAGGGTGCATGTATCTTGTGTTCGTGTAAAATCCTCTGGAGCTATTCTGATATTCCTGCAAGGTATGGAATGACAACATTGCTTCGTTTATTGTTCTCTTCTTTGTCTTTTATGGAGGAGGTTCTGCTGGGACTTTTTTTTTTTATTTGATGAAGGCCCAGTTGGGATAGCCACAAGTTCTGAGGGCTTCCTTGATTTGTTTTAGTATTTTTTCTCTTCCATCTTTGCTGATAGGCAGATCTTTAGCCCGGTGGTGTAGGGTTCTGAACACTTCAAGGAAAAACAAAGTTTTAAAAAAAAAAAAAAAAGGAAAAAAAAGGCATCTTTGGGACAACCATGACCTGGATGACTGAGAATCTCATAGACATCTAGTATTTTGTGCTACCAGATTTTTAACATTTCCATATATAGAACTTCGGCAGACTTTGATCTTTGCCATAAAATCCTTTAGTCTCTAGTGTCAAAATGCAATATTACAGGGGATTTTTATTTTGTTTTTATGGCAATCTCTGGAAGGTTTTCTTACTTTATGCACCTATAGTTCTTTACCCTGTAAATGTTGTTTCTCCCAATACCATTTTACATGTATGTATGTATGTATGTATGTATGTATGTATGTATGTATGTATGTATGTATGTATGTATACACACAAGCACACACACACACACACACACACACACACTTATATTTGTAATTACAGGCTAAGAACCATGGACCAAATATATTAGCTGTTATAAAGGATTATCGTAGAATGATGTTTCGAATTAAACGCCGTTGTGGCATCTTGGATACAACTACACCACTAATATTTGAACAACTGGAAGACTGGCTTGACAATAAAATGCGTATGTATTTTTCAGAATAATCTGTTGAGATTATTCTTACCATATCTCTGTTAACTATTTCAAAAACTATTTAATATCTTCAATTGAGGTTGCTTGCATTATCTTAAAGGTGGTGTCTTTTTTTAGTAGAATTAGTAATATAAATGAGATCTTTTGGGAGAGACACCATAGTTTAGTGATAGAGCACATGTTTTCTCTGCAGGAACCCCAAATGTAATCTGTATCATTTTCACTTAAATGTATCATGTGACTGTTAGATTCTGGGCAGTAAGGATATATCTTGATAAAATACTATTACTATTTTTCCGAGCACTGAGTTGCAAAACTGTGTGTTCTGGCAGAGTATTTTATGTTGCTAGCAGCATTCTGTGTTTCAGTGCAGATCTCTGGTCTAAAATACCAAAAAGGTAGACGTTCAGACATCCCCAACAAAAAGCAAGCAAACAAACGAACAAACCAGAAAGAAGCATGCTAAAATTCTTGACCTTTTCTCCTTCTTGTACTTCCTTGTCTGAGAAACTTTAGCTGGACTCCAAAAACAACCTGGGGAAAGTACTGACAAGAGCTAAAATGGCCAAGTTGCAAACAAGAAGTGGCAAGAAACCATTTAGCATCCACTTCTGTCTCAATGTTTTCATTCAGAATTGATGCACTATTTGGCAACATTCAAATACATTAGTATATCATACTCGACTCACTGCAATGATAACTGAGCATAAATTTAAACATTATGCTTCTGATGTGGAAGCTAATGCCAAACAACCTTTCTAAAGTGTTGTACCCATGTAACTGAAGAACTGATAGTGGATATATCTTGTAAAATAATCAAGATCTCTCACAACAGAAAAAGAGATCTTAACAAGATACATTTAGCAGAGCTGTACACATTTTGAAAACAGTTAGGAATAAGTATGATGCCAGCATAACACGTTTCTGCTATTCATTTATACAGCCACACCCTTTTTGAGGTGTCAGTGGCTCTACTCCTTAAAGAAGGATGTATTTTCAGGCTCACATGGAAACATGAAAAAGCACTGGACTATTTAATGAGTAATACAGACGTACTTCTCCAGACGTGCTGGAGAAGATTCCTGTGAGTCCCTTGGACTGCAAGGCGATCAATCCGGTCAGTCCTAGAGGAGATCAACCCTGACTGCTTTTTAGAAGGCCAGATCCTGAAGATGAAACTCAAATACTTTGGCCACCTAATGAGAAGGAAGGACTCACTGGAGAAGAGCCTAATGTTGGGAAAGATTGAGGGCAAAAGAAGAAGGGGACGGCAGAGAATGAGGTGGCTGGATGGAGTCACTGAAGCAGTCGGCGTGAGCTTAAATGGACTCCGGGGGATGGTAGAGGACAGGAAGGCCTGGAGGAACGTTGTCCATGGGGTCGAGATGGGTCAGACATGACTTCTCGATTAACAACAACAACAGACGTACTCTACTCAGATTAGGTCCAAAGAATGTCTTCGGATCTTTTGTTAACAATGCCAAGTCCTAAGGTTTAAGTACCAAATGTGGACTGTACATTTGGAGCAAATGGCAAAGGAACTATTTATTATGTCTTTAGAAGTTAAAATATAATACATTTAAATATTATTTAAATATTATGAAATAGTTTTAGTGACATAATCAATAATCTTTCATAATGATCATACCAGCACTGTTCTTGATTATATTACCCACAATATATAACAAGTCTACAATACAGTTATGCAAAAATAGATGAGGATAATATTTATCAGTTTGATACCAACATATGAATGCTAATAGAAAGTGGAAGCTATGCTGATGAAATTTGTAGGATTCCATTTAATAAAGATGGTTGTAATTTATGGAAATGGGCACAGTACAGATCATGAAAAGACTTATTACGTATGTGACTGTCTTAAGTTTTTTTCCTATATATAGTAAAAGCAAATCTTTTATCTGTTTTGCAAATAGGTTTGAAAATACTGTATCAGTTGCCCTTTAGATTTCCTGATTGAGGAAATCCAAAATTTTGCAATACAAAATTTTAGATTGAGAATTCCTATTATAACTGTAAATTTGTAGCAGGAAAACCTATCAAGAAGAACAATTTTCATATGTGTGGTATTCCTGAAGTTGGCTTAATATCTCTCTCATTAAGGATTCAGTCTCAAATATTTGAGATTGCTTTTACAGAATCAAGACTTCCAATAGGATATGTCTCACACACACACACACACACACACACGCACACGCACACGCACACGCACACACACACACACACTTTTACTTAGATATGATACAGAGACAGAATAAAGAAAAGCATGTATGATAAATTGGATGCAAAACTTCAAACAATCCCAATACAATAACAAAATGAGGCTTTTTGATCTATATATTATTTTGTCTCCTAGTTTATGAAACTATATTTCAAAAGAAAGCGACATGGAAAGAAATGGATAGATATGAGCTCCCTAAGTTTTTCAGAGACTGTGGCCGGTTTCCAACACAAAAGGAAATTAATACTGCAACAACTCTAGTGTTGCAAGGTAAGAGATTTGTACAATAGTTTATAGATTATGTAGAAATATAGCAAAGGGTATTTTTAGGCAAATGATACTTTGAAAGGGTGCTTCATTTTTTAGTTAATACAAATAAATAAAAAGTGTCTTATTTATTTGGTATTTAGAGTTTACTTATTTGAGGAAGTTGTGAATAAAAACCACCCTCACTCAAGTGACAGCTCCTTAAACACCATAGTTATTTTTAAAACTTTTACCATTTTGATATTTTCATCTTACTCTTCAACACATTATCAGGGCAGCTTACATGAGGTGCAAAATAAAAACATACAGTATATGAGCAAGATCCAGATCTTCAAGAGCTGAAGTATGAGAATTTTGGAAACATTCCTAAATGTATTTGCATATTTTCCTGTACCACAAACAGAAGGGGACGGTTACACCTTTTCTTTTGATGAGACCTTGAGTAGAAGTTGCTGATTTATTCCCTTCTGTGGCTATGCAATCCCATGTTTATATAAAATGTAGAACACTTTACAATCTATTGTTGTGTTGGAAGAAATATCCGTCTGGTTCAGTTCCAAGTGGGGAAAAAGACACTGGAAATCTGGAGGCTGATTGGAAAGATGGTTTATTGATGAACAGGACCACATGGGTTTGATGTCCTGGGCAGCTGACCACATGGAGTGGAGATTGAGGGGTATTTATACCCTCTCTTGGGCTTTGAACTTGAGCTTCCTGTTCCTGTGCAAGAATATGTATTCTATTGGCTGCTGTCAGACTCCCATGGGGCAATGCAGGGGTCATAGCTGAGGTTGTCTGAGATAAGTTTGGTTGAACCTTGCTGGGTGATGCAATGTCCTTAGGAAATTTTGAAATGCAGTGAGCCCTGCTGCTAGATGGGTAGAGGGCTAATCCTATTATGTCCTGAGGGGTCATGTCTTAATCCCATCACCCTGGAGCTGGAGGTCTTTTGTATTGTAGATAGGCTAGCCCAGTCTTTCTTAATGTGCACCAAAATATCTGCTGGGGGCAGGGAGCTGGGTTTCTGGGTTACTGTTTCCTTTAAGATATTTATTTCAAGTGTGGAATGTTTTAGTCATTTATTTCAATTTCACATTTACTGTATTTTGTGCTTGTTTATACATTTCTGTTTATTTACACACTTACAGAGGGTTGATATATAAAAATGATCATAGCTTCAGTTTATGTGCAAATGGAATAATGTTATTAATAAAAAGAAAATTATATATGAATCTACTTACTCTGGGGCGAGTGTTGTAAATGTGTAAGAAATCCAAGAACAAAAATACATTATTAACCAGGATTAAAGTATGTTTGTCTTAAAGACTAATCTCTCTGTGTGTGTCTAAATAGATACAGTGCATTACCCATTAAATTAGTTTTGGGTTCCACATTTGCAGCTGTGGGAGCAATCAACATATATCCAAACCAAATAATATGTCTAAATAGGGAAAGAGAAAAAGCTAGGATAATAGATTATTTTGTTTAGTTTCATTTTAAAGATTTTCTGTTATTTTTCTAGTATATAATTTTTATAATGAATTTTTATAAATAAAATAATTTTTTTTTAAAAAAACACACCATACTTTTGTAGCATAAGCAAGAAAAAACAAAGCCTTGCCTTCATTCTGAAGTAATGAAAACAAATTTTAGCTTTTTTCCCAGTAGGTCTGGAATAATCACATCAGAGGTGGGTTCCTCCCGGTTCGGACCGGTTTGCCCGAACCGGTAGCGACCCATTGGTGGCGTCATGGATCCGGTTCGGTCGGTGCTGGTCCATGGGCGCTGCCATCTTTTTTTGGGAATTTTTAAAAAAAGATTTCTTCTGCACATGCGCAGAAGCCGAGTTTCCAGCACTGCGCATGTGTCACATCTTGTTTTTGGCTTTTTTTGGGGGGGGATTTTTTTATTTTTCGGCACTGCGCATGCGCGCATGCGGTTTGCGTGCGCAGGCCCACGAGGCGCAGCCACACAGCGCGGGAGGAAGCAAACCGGCAGCGAGGTAAGCTAGAACCCACCCCTGAATCACACCCAGTTATAAACTAAGAAATCTACCCAAACTCAAAGAACAAGCACTTCTTCTGTAAGTAGATATGATGACCATGCCTTTATACTTTAGTTGGGGCAGTCAGAAAGCAGCAAGGAAGAGCAATTGTTACCTATCCTTTGTTTTGAAAGTAAGGACTACCAGCTATGGGCTGAAGTAATCTACCCTATAAAAGGTAGTGAATAGGTATAGCGAAATCTAATTCTGGATGTGTGTTATACATGCAGAGATACCTCCCCATAGTCCCATGCTTGGGAAAGACATTATTTTCCATTCTTCCAAAACCACTTATTTGAGAATTTCATTTAGCAAGTACTCTGTTTGATTTTAGAAGAGCTGTTAAGGGACATTTCCTTAGCCATACATTTAACATTAATAATTTTAGAGTATGTAGTTTAATTATATTATTAATAGAAGAGAATATATGTAGCTCAGGGTTGAATTGTGGAATCCTTGGTGCTCTCAGAGCTTGGTGGTTTGCTTATAGACATTTCCTTACCTGACTAGGTAACCTAATTATGTAGGTACCGAACTACCTATATTACTTAGGTAATAAAATGTCTGCAGGTAACAACCAAACTTGGAGAGCGTTAAGGAGTATTATTTTCCTATTTTTTTATCTTGCATTTTTTATTTACTCATGTTGTTATTTATTACTCTGAATGAAAGGAAAAGTGAGATAAACATTGCATATATAAAAATGAATAAATAGCTTCTCATAGCCTTTTTGAATGAACACATGTATAGTGCGTAAATGCATTTTCAGTGTAATTTTTAACATTTTTAATACCAAAATGTCTGTATTTTGTCACATGAACATGCTTTCCAGTTGAGAGAGACCATCAGAGGGTCTTTCAGTATAGATAGCTCAGTCATCTGGGTTCATATGACCTCCTAGAGACACTTCCATGGTCCTTGAAAATGGCTTTATTCACCTAATGTTAATTTGTGTTCATATTATTCAGGATTTTCTGCTGGTATTTTAATCCCATTGTTAGATAGTGGGTAGAGATGACAGGAGACAGACTTCCAAGCAGCTCTTTATTTCAGCTCTTGTATCAGCAACCAGCAAAGAGCAGTCTGACAGCTTGCCCTTTTATAGGGAGCTGTCAGACAGACCAGCCAATAGCGTTTGAGCTTTTTCCCGCTCAAACGCTGGACCTGGTTGGAACCATGCAACACAGTTATAACAGTTAGAACATAACACCCCTCCCCTACTGGATGGAGCAGTCCAGCATACGTAATCACGCATGTAGGCGGGGCGTTTAGGAGCCCTACTAGACCTGCGTAATTCAGTTGGTGGTGAGGCAGCGGCCTGTGCGGACAGGTCTGCTGTCGCTCCTGGGCCCGAGCATGGAAGCTCCTGGAAGTTACTGGGTGTGGCCTCCATGGCCGAAGGGACCGGTTCGAGGGGAGGACATCGCTGGCTCTCGGCTTCCACAGGTAGGCCTTCCGAGACACCCGGGCTTGAGTTAGCTAGGGGAGGAAAGTAAGGTGTTACTGTTTGTGGGTTGATTAATTCCCTACGCAGTCTGGAACGTAATTGGTCCACATGTCTCTTCCAGAGGCGGC
>QLTV01003281.1:805947-817459 GCA_003457575.1 Thermophis baileyi | reverse complement strand
GTGGGATGTTTCACTTCAATGGATAACAGAAGATGGTCAGAGAAATGTATGTTTATCCGGTTCCCAGAGCAGTTGATAAAGAAAACATTTTCACACTTGTGTATTGGCTAGAATCTGCATTCTGGCTAATGGGAGGGGTCTCTACTGCTTTAACTCTACCTGCGTTGCCTAAGGGTATTCATGAGATCTCTTCACTTTTGGAGAAGGTTTATGAGGGGCAATGTGGGATGTTTCACTTCAATGGATAACAGAAGATGGTCAGAGAAATGTATGTTTATCCGGTTCCCAGAGCAGTTGATAAAGAAAACATTTTCACACTTGTGTATTGGCTAGAATCTGCATTCTGGCTAATGGGAGGGGTCTCTACTGCTTTAACTCTACCTGCGTTGCCTAAGGGTATTCAGACGTTGCTTTGAATGGAATGCTTTCACTTCTGCTTAATAAAAGATCCTTTTGAACTACATTGTCTCAGAAGTTCTCGCTTTCTTAAGTTAGACGGAGAGGCGTCTCCGTCTAATATGACCCTAATGATATTAATGATTAATGATTAGATGGATAATGATCCGTCTAATATTCATATGAAGTGTTAGGACCACTTATAATGCCATGGTAAGACCACACTTGGAATATTGCATCCAATTTTCGTTGTCACCATATAAAAAAAGATGTTGAGACTCTGGAAAGAGTGTGGAGAAGAGTAACAAAGATGATTAAGGGGCTGTAGACTAAAACACATGAAGAATGGTTGCAAGAATTGGGTATGTCTATTTTAGTGAAAAGAAGGTCTAGGGGTGACCTGATAGCAGTGTTCCAATATTTGAGGGACTGCCACAAAGAAGAAAATATCAACTTATTCCTCAAAGCACCTGAAGCAGGGTTGATGGAAATTAATCAAGGAGAGAAGCAAACTAGAACTAATAAGAAACTTTCTGACAGTGAGAACAATCAATGGAATGGCTTCCCCCCAGGAAGTTTTAAAGAGATTGGACAGCCAGTTGTCTGAAATAGTATAGAGTCTCCTGCTTGGGTAGCGGGTTGAGCCTGAGCTCCTCTGATGTCCCTTCCAACTCTATTATTCTTTTCTATTATTTGGTTATTTTTTTTATGATCATGAGTATCCATCCTTTCAAGCCCAAAGAAAGTCTGGAATGTTATAGGATCTTCTGCCATGGGCAGGGGGTTGAACTAGAAGACCTCCAAGGTCCCTCCCAACCTTATTATTCTATGTTCTAAAATGGTGCCAATAACTTATATGAAAAAAAAAACAACCTTCAGGAACAACTTAAGCAGCAGTTAGCTGGGGGAAATGGGCTTTTATAAGGAAATCAGACAAAGGACTTTGGAGGATGTAATGGCAGACAGAAGACAGCTGTGTGAAACAGGAGTGAACCTCTGCAGCAGAATGAAGAGCAGGGGAGTAGACCAGTAGTGGGTTCCACTTACCTTTGCTACCGGTTCAGGAATGGGAGCGTGCGCGGGCGCATGCTTTGCGCATGTGCAACGCTTCTGTGCATGCGCAGAGCATTTTTTTATGACGTCCAGGTGGGTGGGTGGAGCCTCCCGCCGCCGCTACCAGTTCGCTGTACCGGGTCGAACTGATAGCAACCCACCACTGGAGTAACTGGCTTTTCAGTAATTCCTCTCCAAACAAGCAGAGGACTTAAGACCATCCACAAGTGTTCCAGACGGCTGCTCCTTGTGAGCATAATATAAGATATTAATATCTGACAGATTTATTGCTCTGGGAGATAAAGGAATAGCTATCTTGATCAAACCATAGTTTGTGCCTTTGAAAGGATATTACATTTGTATACTTCTTTTTCTAATAACTTTCAGAAATTGCTTGTTAATGGCTTTTTAGCTATTAGAAATCTTTGTATACAGTGACAGTACCATGTGAATTTCTCTTCTCTTCAATCCTTAGCAAAAGAAAGTTTTAACTATAAATTTAAAAGCTTATTTTTTAATAAACAGATAACAGGTGATTAAACTGATTCTAGAAAGTTATGAATGGACTAAGGGTTCAAATAAATTTGAAATAAGATTTCAATAAAATAAAAAAGTTATAAAAAATCCTTTCCATGGGAAAATTCTTCTGATTTTATTTTTAAAAAACATGATAGGATGTTAAAAAGTGGACACTATAGGGGAACTAAAGATTAGAATTAAAGGAGAAAAACATATAAACCTGACTTACAAGTACAGGAAAAAGCAAAATATTCTAATATTGGACATATTGAAAGATTTTTTGAAACATGGACTCAGAAATTAATAGTGTCAACAGAGATATCTTCCTCTATTTGGATACTATGTCTAAAAGATGTTAAGATTTAGCATGAGTTAAATATGGATTTACAGATGAGAAAAATGAAACAACAGTGATATGGGAAAAGATGTTAAATGACATAAAAGAAATTGGCTGAAGTTTTTTAAAATTTTGAGGAGTCTCATGACAGGGAACAAAGAAAAATAAAAGAAATCAAGATTTACAATATTGCTTGAATGGACTAAAAATTAAGTTGTGGGAAGAAAAAAGAAGAAATATTAACTAGGTTTATTTGACCAAGGTTAAAATAGATATGGTGTTATTTTTGTTAACCCGTAATTGACTTTTTTGGACGCTGATAAGACAATGTTTTATGGATTTGTTTATAGATAAGAGATGGGATATGGGAAGAAATAATTTGTTATATTTTAAGAGAACATGATGAGTTACTAAATTTTTTTATACTTGTGAAGATCGGATATCACTTCTTGATAAATTTCTTTTCTTTTTCTTTACTGTAATCTTTTCTATTTTTCTATTTCTTTTTCTATTTTTGGTTTTTCTTTTATGTACCTTCTATTCTTTCTTTTTATTCTTCTATCTTTGTATTATTTTATATAGTTGTTAGAGTTTGTATTATGTAGTTTTTATTGTTGTAATTATAATCTTTATCAATTTACTATAAAAAAAATAAAATCAGACAAAGGACTGTAAGTTTGTCTATTTTAGTTTGTTTAGTTCATTTAGTTATTTGACTCAGTCAGGTTGACTCAGCCTTCCATCCTTCCGAGGTCGGTAAAATGAGGACCCAGATTGTTCGGGGCAATATGCTGACTCTGTAAACCACTTAGAGAGGGCTGTAAAGCACTGTGAAGTGGTATATAAGTCTAAGTGCTTTTGCTATTGCTATTTACTCTCAAAACCAGTTTAAAAAGAACAGTGACATGTATAACAGTGATCAAGTATAATTGTTCTTGAGGAATTTTTACCAAAAGTTGTGGTAGAGTTGGAAGAGATTATAACTTTAGATTGTACTCCTTCAAGAAGCTTGCTGTTTAACCTTGCTTGCTGTTTAACCTTACTTTACTATCTCCAGGTACTTTACACTGCATTGTTTTTGCACCATGTTGTATCAGACCTCGATCTGACAAATCTCCAGCTTTTTTTTATTCATGAAAGCTGTATCAGTTTATTTCTGACTCTGCTCTGTTTTATTGGAAGCTACGGTTAATGCTAATATTTTGTTAGACCTTGTGAATGATCCATTTTCATCTTGGTTTCTGAACAAAAGCCAACCATCGGTGCCATCTGTTATCTGGGTTCAGCATTTTGTTCCTGGAACTTATGTATAATACTTTAAAACTTGTTCCTTACCCTTCCTCAATAACCCAGTTTCCCAGTAACATGCAGTCTTAGTCACAGCTATTCCACAGCATTCAGGTATAAATTTGAAAACATGTTACTATTTCACCTTCATAAGTCACAGGGACTTTTTAATGAGACAGAGAAATGGTTTGGCACCCAGAAAGTTTTTGGCAGATTTCAGTGGTTTGGCTACATTTTTTAATAATTGATCTTCTTTCATAATAACCATTCACACTTTTTTTTCCTTTGCAAGTAATGTATGAAATGTAAATGAATACATTGTTTGGAAGAATGTGGAAGGGAAGAGATTAAGGGATTTGTGTAATTCCAAAATCATTGGTACTGTTCTATTGATCAGCAGAAGGGACAGAGGGCAAGCACTGATTGGCTTAAAGTATTCTCTTTGTTTAATGGAAGTGTTTCAGGCTTACTTGTGAGAGACTGCAGCCTAATCAACTGTTCGAAACTGATAGAATATACATTATGATATACTACATATTGTGAATATTACATTGACCGGTGTCTAACTAAAATTAATATTGTATCTGGGACAATAAACTGAAAACAGAGTAGGATCCAATTTATTATGGGCAAATTTAATACTATGATAGAATGGAAATCTGTAATGTATTGGTTATTTGTGCTTACCTTTATCTAGAATAGATTGCAAGGTTAAACAACTTAATTCACTTTGAAGGACAATTTTATATAAATATATTACTGTCTATTGATAATGATTTCACAATTCCCAAGGGGTGCGTATATGGAATTTGCAAGCTAATCAAATAGGTCTTTTCATTCAGTGTAAATCAGAGAGGTCCAAAAGAAAAGCAACCTTGAAACCTGCTTATATTAAATTCAAAGTCATTTCAGCTGGAGCATTTTAGCTACCCAGTAGAGTCAAGGCAATGAGTCAGAAGTTTTCTGAAAGAGGGTAAGAACTGAAACAGTTGGATAATTGAATGGATGGTTGGAGACAAAGGTTAAGGCAGCTTGAATTCTATTTTCTCTGCTGGTAGGAAGTCTATTTAGGCTGGGGATAGTTTGTATGTCACAAATTATGGAAACTGCAGTATGGCATATTAAAAAATAATTGACAAAGTTAGTTCCTTTGGGGCCTGGAATATCTGTTCATATCTGAGTTTAGGTAGGAATTAATTCAAATGATTTTTCCAACTAACTGTCCATCAGTTGTGGTCTTGGATAGAAATCTTAGTTCAGGAATTAGGTATATATTGGTTTGTCAGACATACACTAAAATCTATATCACTTTCATTTACACTAAAAATTATTAATAATAATAATGAAAAACATATGTTAGGTTGTCAAACAGAATGACATTTATTGTCCCTTGTTTCAAATAGTCATATGAATATAATTCTCTAGCAAAGAAAGTCAGTCTAGGATATTATCTAGAAACTACTTCTAGATATATTTTACCATGACTTAAGAGATAATAACAATATACATTTCCTAGATAGCTTAGCTACCATTAAAGATCAATATAATTTTATATGTTAACATTTCCAAAATAGCAGAAGGAATTATTAGTAATTAAATTAATGCAATTCCCATCTAATGTTTTTGTGGACAGTTACTTGCTAAATACGAAACTTATAAGCCACCCAGAGTTGTGTCTAGATGAGACGGTTAGCACACAAATCTAATGAATGAATGAATAAGTAAATAAATACATACATACATCTTATAGTAAAAGGAAAATCAAAAGAAGATAAAGTGGTACTAATTTATATGAAGCTGCACAGAGCGAACTTGTGAGATTTTAATTAATGCAGATGATTGGAGATCCTTTTAAAAATGCCCATACAGGCATGGAGACAATTTGGAAATAAATTAGTATGTGTATCAGGAATTGAAAACTGAAACATTCTCTATTGGTATGTGGACTGGGACTTTCCCAAACCACAGGCACTAATTAAAATAATAAATGTATTTTATTTTGTAACATGTGCTTTGATTCTGAACTAGTCCCACTTCATTTTCATTGAAGTTCAGTTTTCAGCTAAAACTGAACAGCTAAGTTCAGTTTTCACCCAAAGCAAGACTAATTTAAATTGTATTCAGCCCACTGGTCCATATTATGGCAAAAGGCTATTGATACCACACTGCTTATCTGGTTCGAATATTCAATGAAGTATTCTTATCACTATATTTGTCTGGTAATATTGTGGCTGTGCGTGTGGAAACATGGGATAAATGTCTAAAGCTCTTCTCCTTCAAGTCCATTTGATGGGTAGGGGTAAAATTTCCCTTTCCTTTCTGTACCCTACTGGTGGGTAATTAACATTTCTGTTCAGTTCTAATTATAGTTCTTGTATCTCAGTCATTATGTTAATTGTCTTATTCTGTAGTATGTGAGATTGCATTCATTATCACTGGTGAGTTAAACCTTTATTAAAGAAGAATTCCCTCAGGTCCCATTCTGAAGTTAAGTAATTATTCATTTGGTTTTATCCTTGCAATTAGTTCTATGCTGTAGAGCTGATTATTGAGCTTCTACCTCCACCATACCCCCACCCCCGCCCTGAACAAGATTAACCCACCCTGGTAAATAAATGCCTTAACATATCCCAGTGTGTTCAGAAATACATTATTATGTAATGAAATAAGGAATTGCAATGCACTAGTTCCCAGCACAAGCACAAGCACAAGCACAAGCAAGAGTTCTAGCTGTGTGTGTGAATTAGTTGGAAGGGAATTAGGACTCCTACATCACATACAGACTGTATGGGTAAGTTTCTTAAGCTGCTCCTCAAAATGATCTCACTAGGTTGATGAGACATGGGACAGAGGAGTATAAGGTACGATAAATGTTGGTAACTTTAGGATTTCTTTGCCACGATGTAACCATATGTCAGACAAAGAAAATGCGAAGGTGTGTATGTGACCTTGATTGATACCAAAAAAACCACCCCTAAATGGCATTGGATCTGGCTAATATTTGAATGAGAGTTCCCCAAGAAGCACTAGGGATATAATCTACTATAGAACAAAAAGACCAAAAAAAAAAAAAAAAAACAAACATTGAAAAAAAAAAATCATTTTTTTTTTTTTTTTTTTTTTTTATTATATAACTTTTTTTTAAAAAAAAAAAAAACCCACCCTGGAAAATAATAATCCATTTCTGGGTTGTTGCAAGGACAATAAATTAGTTCTTATAGTCACTAGGAGCTGAACAAGATTTTACTTATTTTCTTTAGATCTTTATATTTTCTCTGCTTCTTTCCTCTATCTACCTTGTTTCCCCCAAAATAAGACATCCCCTGATAATAAGCCCAATCGGGCTTTTGAGTATATGGCAATAAGGCCAAGCGCTTATTTCAGGGTTCAAAAAAATATAAGACAGGGTCTTATTTTCGGGGAAACATGGTATATGAAACTCTCTAATTGCTTTATTTTATTTTTAAATTGTTTTGTGAAAATATTATATTACAGTGTACTTACAATTATTCATTTGTAATCACTGAAAGAGAGTACTGTAGCTCAATAAAACTCAAACACGAAGAACACTTTATTTATTTATGAATTATTTTAATTCACATAGTCTCTTTTTTCCAAAATGATTATGTTTTAACAAAGAAAATGGAATGGTTCTTTCCATTCATAAATGGTGAAAAACTAAAGTAAGTAGCTAAATCTCCACACATCATCCTTAGTGAAGCGTGGAAACTAGCATCTGCATTTCCTGTGTCAGATGAGGAGAGCACATCTTTCTCCTTCTGTCCTGGCCAGTTTTTACAGAGGCATGATTGAGAGTGTTTTAACAAACTGCACCACTGTTTGGTTTGATGGCAGCAGTGCCTGAGATAGAAAGTCCATACAGAGAGTGGTAAGAACATCCGAGAAGATTATAGGAAGCTTGCTTCCTTTTATTCAGGATACTGCTTATAAGCGTTATGTGCTTAGAGCTCAAAGCATTGTCAGAGATCCCACACAACCACTTCATGGTCTGTTTCTGTTGCTCCCCTCTGGGAGGAGGTTTAGAAGTATTTCTAGCAGAACTACCAGATGCTGTAACAGCTTTGTTCCCTATGCCATCCATCTGGTAAACTCGCAAGATTCATTTTTCTCACCATGTACACGTATACATCCGATCTAAACTGTGATGTTTCTCCGTGTCATATAATATATGTGGGTATATGCATATCTATCTATTTATTTATTTGTCTTGTCATGTTTATGTTTATTTTAGAGGTGGAGACCCTTTGAGAGCTGTATGCAACATAATTTAACCATTATCTATCTATCTATCTATCTATCTATCTATCTATCTATCTATCTATCTATCTATCTATCTATCTATCTATCTATCTATCTATCTATCTATCTATCTATCTACCTATCTATTTATTGTTGTCATGTTTATTTAGTGTATATTGGAGGTGGTGACCCTTTGAGAGCTGATGCAACAAAATTTCATTTTAATGTATGCCGATTAGTATACTTTGAAAGTGACAATAAAGTTATTCTATCTATCTAAATAAAAGTTATTTACAAATAGCAAAAATAAAGTAAGTAGATGACTTTGTGTACATTGGTGAACTCTTTATTAAAAATGGGGGAAATGGATGGGCAAGTTTTAAGACAAGGGACTGCAATTAAAAAGGTAGCGGGAAATATATGGTCAGTTGTGAGGAATGTTTGTTTAAAGAAATAAAACAGGTTGCATTCAGGAGTGTGTTTTTTGCCCAAGAGAATTTATGAAAGCCGAATGAATCAGGAGAAAGTTAAGTGAGTTCTATGCAATGGGAATGGTTAGTTCAGTAGTTTGGTCATGTAGAAATAATTCATGAGGATCGACCCACAAAACAAATATAGAAGGAAGAATAACTGGTCTGAGGGGAAGGAAAAGACAAAGATAAAGACAAGGAGGTTTAATGGAGTTGATGAGAACCTCAAAGGAAAAAAGATAAAAAATATATGTCAGGGTTCCAAGTAACACCCCCAACCAAGTAAGACTCCGAGGCAGGCAATTCCTCAAAGTTCCATTTTATTAGAGATGTCATATTGGCACATCTGGGAAAACCCAAATCTGAAAGTCCCCGGGGTTTTCCCCACCCAAAGAAAAGTCAAAGTCCCTTCCCCTGCACCCACATGTCCATCACATGGTCCAATCAATCCACCGTCCCAACTGGAGATGTTCCCCCAGTCACGCCTCTCCAGGTGCAGGCTAAACATCCTTGACTTCCAGAGAAAAGAATGTTGTTATGGCTATCTATCTCTACCCACTCCAATCAACCCCCCTCCCAGTTTCCCACAGCAGGCCTATGCACTAAATGTGGCAGCCCTGAAGATCCAAAGAGAAGATGGCCTCCAGGGCTGACAATATAAAGAACAAAATAGTAAAAAAATAGGGGGTGGTACATGGACATGATGGAAGCAAAGTCATTTACAAACATAGAAAGGTATAGTCAATACTGTTGGTATAAACTGGATTTAGCTACAGTATATATAATTTTCTTCTTCTGATCTCATGATTTTAATTTCTTTAGCTTATACCATTCCTGACTTAGCATATTCCAAAGGAGAACACAGTGATGTATGTCTGTAGGTATGCAGATTTATTTATACGAGAATCCTTTTGTTTTAAAGCCAGAAAACATGTGTGCTTATATGCCTTTATGAGTAAAATATTGCTACACCATACATGACCGATATTTAAAATTTATATTATTTCATATTATTTAGTGAACAAATGTATCTTAAATATGTCAAACAGACTTGTAACCTGTATTTTTAATAGTATTTCATTCATGTTCAATATAGCTACATTTGAAAAGCTTAGAAATAGAAATAGAAATAGTCCTGCTAATAATAATACATTTGGCTACATAAATCTGCACAGAATGAATTACAAAGTGAATGTAGGCTCCATGATGTATTTTTCTATTTCATGGGAAAACAGGTTTGCTTAGTTATTATTTATAAAGTGATTTGGAACAATGCTACGCTTTAATGCCAAGTACTTTATAAAAAGTTATCATTGTAATGAATTTAGGTTATGTATTGTGACATGTCTACCAACTGTTAAAAATTTCCTGAGATGCCCTGTTTTTTCACAATATCACAGAGCAAACTATTCACCTCAAAGGTGAAATTAAACTCTTTGAACTGCTTACTCTTGTTATTCTTAATCTTCTTTTATCTTGTTTTAGGCTTATCTGTTTGATACCTATTTGATTAACAGAGAATTTGTCTCCCTTCTATTGCTAAAGGTATAATTTTTCCTATGGCAAGTTAAGACCACATTGTTAATGTCAATTGTTTCCTATCTGAAATTTTGGGCTGCTATTCCCTTTGTATCCTGGGCTTTTGTAGAGCAAACAATGATTTGTTAGTGGTCTTTGCTTTCATTGGTAAAGGTCTGGTGCAACATGAAAGAACTTTATAACTAGGTGACAATAAAGGTATTTTTGCCTGAAGATCTGTGTTTGTGTGTATCTATGTCAGGGGTGGGCTTCAAAAATTTCAGCAATCTCTGCCTGGTTGTTGGGTGGGCATGGCCATGGTGGCCGTGGCCTAGTCGGTCTCCTGCACCATGGCGGGGGGACCGTTTTCGCCTACCCCAGGCTTTCCTCGAGCCTCTGGGAGGGCAAAAACTACCTCCGCCGGGCTCCGGAGGCCCTCTGGAGCTTCCGGGAAGCCTGCTTTTCTCATTCTCTGAGCCTCCGCGTCCAAAACGGGCCACGTGGAGACTCCTGGGAGGGGTGGTGTTATGTCCTTGAGTTACGACCGCGCGGCTGCTGCTCGCCTCTGATTGGCTCCAACTCGAGCAGCAGCCGGGCGGGAAGTTAGAAGCTCGGGATTGGCTAGCCGTTTGACAGCTCCAGTATAAAAGGAGCTGTCAAGCCGCTTGCCTGCTGTTCCGTCTCTTGGTGCTGAATAAAGAAGCCTTGCACTTCTACCGTGTCTGACTCCCTCCTGTCAGCTGCCGCGCGCGCGAATTAAACACTTGGCGACGAGGATGGGATACAGCGCCTGACGGAACGATCTGGTCTACCTTCAACAAGAGCGAGTCACTTGAGCTGAAGCACTATCTGTCAAAGCCTCCAGCCAGCCGACGAGAGGTCGCTGAAGGCTGAGGTAAACCGTCCTTTTCAGGATGACCTCATTGCCAGCTTTTGCTCCCTTCGAGCCAGCAACGGAAACCTGGGACGACTACTTGACCCGTTTTGAGTGCATTCTACGCGCAAATGACTTCACGGAGCTGTCAGGCACTCGTAAGTTAGGCTATTTCCTTAGCTCCTGTGGCCGTGACATGTTTGCCACGGCCAGAGCTCTGACAGCTCTGCAGCCAGTATACCTGGTTCCTTGGGACACGCTAATTGAAAAATTAAGGAACCATTACTCCCCAGCGCCATCCAAAGTCGCCAGACGCCACGCCTTCCGACAGAGATTCCAAAAGGAAGGCGAATCCATTAACGACTACATGGCCGCCCTGAGAACAGCTGCTGTAAACTGCGAGTTCTCAGATCTTGACGACCTCCTATTAGACCAGCTAATATGTGGGGTGCAAGATCTGAGACTCTAGCGTCGTCTATTGGCAAAAAAAGAGCTGACCCTAGCAACTGCCTTAGACGAAGCTAGGGCTTCAGAACTCTCTGAACGATCTGCCTCAGAGATGCAGCGCTCAAGACCCCTGTCAGCTCAGCAAAAGACCCAGACAGCTCACTCTGAGGAAGCTGAACTGGACTTGCCCTCAGATGAGGAACCTGATGTGAATCGCCTGCAAGCCTCACGACGGAAAACCACTTCCAACAACAAATCTCCTCAGCCTAATTGTCTTGGGTGTGGGGGTAACCACAGCCGCATGGACTGCAGGTTCAAATCTGCCATCTGCCGCAGGTGTGGCAAGACAGG
>QLTV01003281.1:769137-805379 GCA_003457575.1 Thermophis baileyi | reverse complement strand
CTCCCATGCAGGTTTCCGAGTGAGTCTTCCTCTCATCATTTTCAACGGCCAGCTGCCTTCTCTACGAGGCCTGGACTGGTTTTCCGCCCTGGGTCTGGCTATCACTGGCATCCATGCCACTACCGACAACGCTTTGGACCGCCTAGCTTCGGACTTCGCCAACGTTTTCAGCCCGGGTCTGGGTAAATATACTGGCAGCCCTATTTCGTTTAATTTGGACCCCCAGGTGGCCCCAATCCGTCTTAAACCCAGACGTGTCCCATTAGCATTACGGCCCAAGGTAGACAGCGAACTAGATAAACTTATAGCCCAGGGGGGTTTAGAGCCCATTGACCACGCCAAATGGGAAACCCCCATTGTGATCCCTCTAAAGTCAGACGGGTCCATTAGAATCTGCGCAGATTATAAGGCGACACTGAACAAGGCTTTACAGGCTAACCCATACCCAGTCCCGGTGGTCCAACACCTCCTGCACTCTTTAGGCCAGGGGTCCATCTTTGCCAAACTGCTCAGGCCTACCAACAGCTCCCGGTGGATAAGGCCACGGCAATGGCCCAAACTATAGTTACCCACCGGGGCGCTTTTAAGTGCAAGCGCCTCCAGTTTGGTATAAGTGTGGCCCCTGGCCTCTTCCAGAGCCTTATGGAACGATTGCTCCATGGGCTGCAGGGGGTGGTCCCATACTTTGATGATGTCCTTATTTCCGCCTCTAACCAAGCCGACCTGCTGACCAAATTACGGGCCGTCCTTCTCCGGTTCCGTGCCGCTGGCCTGCGGCTTAGGAAGGACAAGTGTCAACTTGGGGTCCCCTCAGTCGAATTCTTAGGCTTCTTAATCGATTCCAAAGGCATACGGCCCACACCTTCCAAAATTGAGGCCATCCAGAAGGCCCCTACGCCATCTTCCAAAGCCCAACTCCAGGCTTTCTTGGGGTTACTCAATTTTTACGCGGTTTTTCTCCCCCACAAGGCATCAGTAGCCGAGCCCCTCCATCGCTTGCTCCAGGCCTCCACTGCCTGGCGCTGGGGCCAGGTTGAGGCCAAGGCTTTCCAGGCTGTGAAAGACTTGCTGACCTCTAAGGCTGTTCTTGTACAGTACAGCGACAGCCTTCCCTTACTGCTCGCCTGTGATGCTTCCCCTTATGGGGTGGGGGCCGTTTTGTGCCATGTGCTACCAAATGGCCTAGAGGCACCCTTAGCTTATTATTCCCGCACCCTATCGCCAGCTGAGCGAAACCATAGCCAGCTGGATAGGGAGGCATTGGCATGTGTGGCTGGCATTCGTAAATTTCATGATTATCTCTATGGCAGGTTTTTCCGCCTGGTCACAGACCACCAGCCTCTCCTGGGGTTGCTAGCCAATGATAGGCAGAGCCCACAGATCCTTTTGGCCCGAATGTCCCGTTGGCTGGAATTTCTGGCCTCCTATTCCTATAAGCTTGACTATCGCCCAGGCCGGCACATGGGTCACGCTGATGCTCTCAGCCGCTGGCCGCTGCCCTTACCTATCGTAGATCCTGCCCCGGCCTCTTCCGTTTTCCTCGTAGACGAGCTCCAAGGCCCTATCACTGCAGCCCACATCGCTGCTCGTTCACCCAAAGACCCTGTCTTGTCCAAAGTTTTGGACTGGGTCCGCAGGGGGTGGCCTTCTATTCCTCCAGCCCAGGAATTTCAGCCTTATTTTCACAGGCAACACGAATTGTCGGTTATGAAGGGTTGTCTCCTCTGGGGTCACCTAGTGGTGGTTCCCCCTGATCTGAGGGATCCCATCCTTCGAATCCTTCACACAGCCCACCCGGGCATAGTTCGCACGAAGCCCCTAGGCCGCAGCTATGCCTGGTGGCCTAAGATGGACCAAGACATAGAGACCTGGGTTGCCAAGTGTGTCACTTGCCAGCAGTCGAGGCCTGCCCCTCCTGCTGCCCCCATCTTGGACTGGGAAGCGCCACGGGCTCCCTGGTCCAGGCTCCACCTTGATCTGGCCGGCCCATTCCACGGACAGATGTTCTTAGTTTTGGTAGACGCTTACTCCAAGTGGGTAGAAGTGCTCCGAATGCCCTCTACCACGTCTAAGGCCATAATTTCCAACCTGGAGACCCTTTTTGCCACCCATGCCTTGCCAGACACCTTGGTCACAGATAACGGGCCCCAATTCACCTCTGTGACCTTTCAGGTGTTCCTGGCACACTTGGGGGTGCGCCATGCCACCACAGCGCCGGCACACCCCTCGGCTAATGGGCTGGCTGAAAGGGCCGTCCGTTCGGCCAAAGAGGCTTTGGGCCACCTGGGTCACTCCAACTGGCATGCCAGCTTAACCTCTTTCTTATTGGCGCAGCATGCTACCCCCCTGTCAGGCCACTGGTCTGACTCCGGCTGAATTATTGATGGGCCGCCGCCTCTGCACTAGGCTGGACCGGCTGCACCCCGGTTACACGGCGACCCTACCGCCCTCCGCTCCTGCCAGCCAGCGGCAATTCCGCCCGGGGGACCCTGTCTTTGCCCTCAACTTCGGAGCCGGCCTCAAGTGGATGCCTGGGACTGTGGCCGAACTAACCAGGCTGTGCTCCTACAGGATCCGTCTAGCCGATGGCCGGCTCTGGCGGCGCCACCTGAATCAGCTGCGCCACCGCCTTCCCACCGAGGACGCCGCTCCCGACCGAGAGACCCTGACTCTGGAGCCCGCTGCGCTGATTCCCTCTCCGGCCGCCCTGCCGCTATCTCCATCGTTTCCGCCGCTGGTCCCTACCTGTCCGGCCTCTCCGACGTTGCGTTCTCCCTCAAAGATGGCGGCGCCCATGTCTCCGGCGGTTCCACAGAGCTGCAGTCCTTGCCCTCCTGCTTCTTCGGCTGACGGCCCCATTCTGAGAAGATCTGGGCGGAGTCGGCATCCGCCCACGTGGCTCGCCGACTACGCATGTGCGAGCCGGGGGGTGAGGGGTGTTATGTCCTCGAGTTACGACTGCGCGGCTGCTGCTCGCCTCTGATTGGCTCCGGCTCGAGCAGCAGCCGGGCGGGAAGTTAGAAGCTCGGGATTGGCTAGCCCTTTGACAGCTCCAGTATAAAAGGAGCTGTCAAGCCGCTTGCCTGCTGTTCCGTCTCTTGGTGCTGAATAAAGAAGCCTTGCACTTCTACCGTGTCTGACTCCCTCCTGTCTTACAACCTGTTATGTCCTCGAGTTACGACCGCGCGGCTGCTGCTCGCCTCTGATTGGCTCCCACTCGAGCAGCAGCCGCGCGGGAAGTTAGACGCTCATGATTGGCTAGCCGTTTGACAGCTCCGGTATAAAAGGAGCTGTCAAGCCGCTTGCCTGCTGTTCCGTCTCTTGGTGCTGAATAAAGAAGCCTTGCACTTCTACCGTGTCTGACTCCCTCCTGTCAGCTGCCGCGCGCGCGAATTAAACAGGTGGGGTGGGGTGGGGTGGGAGGGGCCAGCCAGGGGTGGGATTTGGAGGTTCTCCAAACAGGCCATAACGTTAGCTACGGGTTCTCCCGAACCCAGGCGAACCCGTAGTAGCCCACCCCTGGTCTATGTGTCTGTGTATATGCCTTACTTGTCCCTTGCAGAATCTAAGAGAGCCATTTCTGAATAGGTATCTGAGAAGAATGTTTTTCATGTTGTTTATTTCTGAGTGGGTATGAAAGAGAAAGAAATGTGTCCTTGCTAATTTTCAAAAGATCTCCTTGGCCACATCAATATTGGAATGTATTTTTCAAAGCTGGTCCCAGATTTGGGCTGTAAAAGTTTCTCTTCTGAAAAACATAAATCATTATTTTGATGTCTTGTTTGGCTGCAACTATACAGAAGTTATTTGTGCCTGGGTATGGTGTGGAGTAGTACCCAGTAGTAAAAGGAAATTATATAAAAACGTATTGACAAAATTATAGAATCCTGACTCTATTTCTGAATCTGAACTGTAGGCAGGTAGGGTGTAAAAGATGTTCAAAGGAGTCACTTTGCTCCATATTTATTTTATCAATGAAAATATCAGGTGTTTCAGTCTGATCAGGTATATCAGCTTGCACCAGTATTTTTATGTTTTGCTAATTAGGATTATGTAAAATAACCACGTTGTGGTTGTAGGGCCAAAACTTATAACAAAAAAGATTCCACTGAATTTATAAATAAAGAAAGCAGAGAGTTTGATGTAAACTAGCTAAGTTTGTAAGTTGAAATGTAAGCCAGTAGCCTTTCTGGATGAATGTAACACTTCTGTTTTTAGTAAATATGTCTGCATTCCTAACTTGGAGGCTTTAACTTAAGAAAGTTATGAATGAATGAAAGGACCAGACAATTTTGAAACATTAGGACTTTTCCTATAAGATTTGGGAAATAAGTATACAAAAAAAATCACCTTCTCAATTAAAATAAATATAAATCATAAAGTCTTGAATTTCTGATATGACTTAAGACAGATTAATTTTTGGTTTTGGTGAGCAAAACCAAAATGACAGAAAATGGTATGTGAAATACTATTATATTTTTTAAAGAATTAGGTTAGAAAACAGCAGCTACAATGTCTGTTTCTATAGATAGATTATTTCGAAAAGTTGTTAAGAAGAAGTGACAGATGTGAAAGAGTACCTTGGAAATTCTACAGGATAAAAATCTGGGGGAAAAAAACCTTCACGGGATGCTGAAATAGTAGAAAATAAAGAAATGGTTGAAATATGAGAAAATAAAACAAATCTGGATTATATGACAGACAAAATGCAAATGGATAAAGTAAGTCATGGCTGGGGAATTCTGGGAGTTGAAATCCACATATCTTCAAATTCCCAAGGTTGAGAAACACTGAGCTAAGTGAATGACCTGAATAATGATTCCTTACTGGATTTACAAAAGAGGTTTGCTAAAGGAAAAAGAAAATTTGAAGAGAGATTAATTCCTATAACAACATCTGAATGAATTAAAGACTAAGACTGTTAGAAGGAAAAGAAAGGAGTACAAAGTTATTTTATTTGAATAAGATTGAAACAAGAGACATTTATATAAATCTCTGGGACCCCTTTATTGACTTTTTGCTGACTCAGGATTGAAATATTAATGATTTATGGATTTGTGTATGAATAAAGGATGGGTAATGGGAAGAAGAAATACTTGCATGTAACCTTATTGGGGTGTGTGAATAATTATTAAATTTGTTGGTGTTTTTGATACAGATTGTATCTTCCTTAAATATTTCTTTTCTTTTTTCTATTTTTTCTATTTTTTAAATTCTTTTTCTTTGTAATTCTATTCTCTTTATTCTTCTTTTCCTCCTGACTTTAATTTAAATTATCTATTATTATTAAAATTTTCAGTAAATTACAAATGTTTATTAGATGAATATTTTAACACTTGGTAAAATCAACATATTTTCTGTTGTGCCAAAAAAACAACAACCCCACAATTGTTTTCTTGAATCCTTTGGGACTAAATTTTTGTTTTTGTTTTCATGGTAATATTGGATTTTGAAAATACTTGTTTTTCCTATAAATGAATGAAAAAAACAATTTAACTAAATATGTGATTGGTTATCTTTAAAGTAGACATATATTTCAAAAATGCCTTATGAAAAATGTAGTACTGCAAAATATTTTAATTTACATGTATAGCCCTCCATATGCTAGTTTATAATTGTTAACATTTTGTACTACAGCCTATATTGGTTAGAGCTAAGAGAAGTTCATCAGCGTCTTAATCTCTAATATTACACATCTATTAAATTAAGCAAAAATCCTTAGCAATGTTTATAATAATTTTCTCTTATTGTTTCATTTTATTATACAATTTTTGTATTTTAATTCTTTTATTTCAATAAAGCAATGTAAGTTGTTTTGAGTCCTGTTGGAATAGAGTGCCTTTTTTTTTTTTTGCCTTAAAGTCAGTGTTGGCTCCTGGTGACTGCTTGGTCGGTTGGTAAGTAGTTGGGTTTTTTCCCCTTCCATTCAACTGTGTCTAAAGTTTGGAGACTGCTTGGACTAATCCCTGCAGTTTTCTTGATGAGATTTCTGTAAGTGTTTGCCATTGTCTCCCTCCTAGTGTTGAGAGAAAATGACTAGCCCAAGGGTACTCAATTGGCTTTGAGCCTCAGGTGGGACTAGGAATTACAAACTCCAGGTTTCTATCCAATGTCTTAACCACTGTACTACATTGACTTTCTAGAGAAGTAGTCTATGCATGTAGATATATGGGCTCCTATCAGTGGTGAAATCCAATTTTTTAAACTACCGGTTCTGTGGGCGTGGTTTGGTGGGCGTGGTGTGGTTTGGTGGGCGTGGCTTGGTGGGCATGGCAGGGAAAGGATACTGCAAAATCTCCATTCCCACCCCACTCCACTCCAAGGGAAGGATACTACAAAATCTCCATTCCCACCCTACTCCAGGGGAAGGATACTGCAAAATCCCCATTCTCTCACCACTCCTGGGGGAAGGATATTGCAAAATCTCCATTCCCACCCCACTCTGGGGCCAGCCAGAGGTGGTATTTGCTGGTTCTCCGAACTACTCAAAATTTCCGCTACTGGTTCTCCGAACTACTCAAAATTTCCACTACCGGTTCTCCAGAACTTGTCGGAACCTGCTGGATTTCACCCCTGGCTCCTATATATTTGAATAGGACAATGATATTATTAGCAAAATCGCTTATCTCTAAAAACTGCTATTGCTTTTTAGAGTCCTTGAAATATCTCTTAAATAGTTAGGGGTGGCTTACTTCCAAGTCCAGAGTAGAATAAGATACTGTATGCAAATCCATAATAATTAAGTGCTGTATATTTAAATGTCTCTTAATGGGGGGAACTCACATAAAATTTACATTAAATTATTTTCAAGCATTTGCAACAGTACTCAGTAACTTTATTATGTTGCGTTGAAATTTTACAAATGGTTTCTTATTAAAAGATTCTCATATTTGCCTTCTGTCTGTGACTGAATCTCTTTCCTTCTCTTATTAATCTTTTGCACAATGGGAAGTCTAATTAATAATGTGAGCCACAGCTTTCAGAGAAATGAGACCATCAATTTAATGTCATTCACCTTTTGTTGCAGACAAATTGTTTATTAATCTTTTGCAAATTATGCTCACATTTTAATAAAATACTATAGTTTGGAGAAAAATTCTGTTTGATCATAGAGACCAGAAATACTGTTTTGTGCATAATACAAATGTGAACATTTAAATACTGTTATTTTATTTATTTATTTGTATCCCATCTTTATTATTTTTACAAATAACTCAAGGCAGCAAACATATCCGACACACCTTCCCCCTCCTATTTTTCCATAACAACAATCCTGCGAGGTGGGTTGGGCTAAGAGAGAGTGTTTGGCCCAAAGTCACCTTGCTGGCTTTAATGGCTAAAGGTGGGATTTCAACTCACAGTCTCCTGCTTTCTAGCCTGGTTAATTAATAGTAATAATGATGCATTACACATACCTCTTTATACCATATTATCCTTGCTTCTTCTCCACGCTTCTCTGCTTTTTGCCTGAAGAAAAATAAAAAATAAACTTTCAGTCCACAATGATGATTAAAGAGTTATGTTGTTTAATGGGCTAAGGCAGGGGTGTCAAACTTGCATCATCACGGCATCATCACATGACGTATCGTAACTTTTCCCCCCTTCGCTAAACCAGGCATGGGCGTGGCCAGCGCATGATGCATCCGGCCCGCGGGCCACGAGTTTGGCACCCCTGGTCTAAGGAAAGCTTTCCTAAGAGCAAGAGCCACGGACAGTCATCTATATATGATTGAAAAAGATGCTGTACATCACATTTCTAGCTGTAGAATCAACTAGATTGTACAAATTGTAATTTTGTTTTATGATTTTCTGTCAAGAAAAAATATACACTTTTTATCATTTGCTAGCACCTACTTGAAAGCCAATTTGGTGTAGAGGTTAAGGCATCAGACTGGAAACTGAGAGAGCTTGAGTTCTAGTTCCACTTTAGGCACAAAGCCTGTTAAGTGACCTCGGGCCAGTCACTTTCTCTGAGCCTTAGGAAGGAAGCAATGGCAAACCACTTCTGAAAAAACTTACCAAGAAAACTGTAGGGACTTGTCTAGGCAGTCTCCAAAATTCAGACCCAATTGAATGGAAGAAAAAACCCAATTGCTTAGCCAACTATTTGCCATTTTAATTATTTATTCATTAGAGTTTTATGACAGCAAGTGTAGTGTATCTGTTGAAGAAATGTTAAGAAAACAACAACGGAGTTAACCTAACTTTTATTCAGGAGCTCAATATTTTTATACTGCCCATTAAAGCATGTATGCCTTTGATTAAATTGATTGAATTCTCACTTGAAGATTGAATTATTTTGTATAAGTGAGCATCATGCCAGAACTTCCTGCAGTATTTCTACAGTATGGTTATAAATGAAAATGGAAAACATGTTTTGCTGAGATTGGAATAGAACAACTCCAACTAAAACACGCCATCTAAACTTTCTGCATGGTTTGTGTCCTGATGTAATGAAACAGTTTAAGGATTCTATTTTCTGTTGAAACAAAACACATTTCAAGTATTTTAGTTATAAGAAACAATACACCATAGTACGAAACTTTTGCTCTTTTGTTTTTCATACAAATACTACAAGAATAGATGGGGCTATAGGCTGTCAGCCAGCCAATTTACATAAAACCACCCAGCGATATCATTTAAAAACATTTCTGAAAGAATAGAATTAAAACAATTTTAACAAGAACATTTGCCTTTCTTGCTAGAGAATCAATCTTCACTTTGCAATAAAGCCCCTTAGGCTATAAGGAAACTAATATATTATCTACATTATCTACCTACTTGAGAACATTTGGCAGTTAAAAAATTATTAATAATTTTTAATAATGCTATAATATGTTAATGCTATACCCAATGTGGTGCTTACATGTTTGCTTTATAATTACAATATATTAGCAAAAACCTGTTCTACAACCAGCAGGTAAAATATATTCAGAAAGCTCACAAGAGGGCGAGAACAATCTCACACAGCCTTTACATAGCCATATTCTTAGCCATCAACATACATATAACCATACTACACAGCAGAAGTTAAACAAAACAAAACCTTAGCAGCACAGGAGGACAAGAGGCAATGCAGAATCTTCAGTTTTGGCATTTTATAACGCTGTTTAGAAATTCAGCATAGTAATAAGCATGGAAAAGTATAACAAAGCTCAAAACAACTAAATTAACATGTATTAATTTCTGCTTTTACACAGGCTCAACAGCATTAGTAACATTTTTCTGTGAAACCCAGTAGAAATTGCAACCACCCACCAACATGACCTTCAGCTTTCCTATAGTAAAGACTTAAAAAATAAAAAATAAAAGCAATAACTTGCCAAGTAGTTTGGCAAGAATGCAACTACAAGCAATCTTCTGCATGGCCATGTGCTTAACTGCTGTTTTTTCTCAACACTCCATCACCAATAGCAGCAGGGATATAACTAGTTCCTGCCACTATGCTGGTTAGGCTAGAAAAAGGTTGAAGAAAAGCAATTCAGCTATAAGTCCCAACACAACATCCAATTAAATACCGGTAGTAGGCATAGTTGGAGCATGCAACTGACGCCACTCAAAGCACTAAGTTTTGTTTTAATCCTAAAACAAGCTTCTTGAAATGTGAATGCCTAAAGACTGAAATGTTTTGAATGTTACAAATTTACATTATATCAAACCTACTGAATAAAACAGTATAAATAGAATAACAGAGTTGGAAGGGACCTTGGAGGTCTTCTAGTCCAACCCCCTGCTTAGGCAGGAAACCCTACACCACTTCAGACAAATGGTTATCCAATCTCTTTTTAAAAACTTCCAGTGTTGGAGCATTTACAACTTCTGGAGGCATGTTTTTCCACTGATTAATTGTTCTAACTGTCAGGAAATTTCTCCTTAGTTCTAAGTTGCTTCTCACCTTGATTAGTTTCCACCCATTGCTTCTTGTCCTACCCTCAGGTGCTTTGGAGAATAGTTTGACTCCCTTTTCTTTGTGGCAACCCCTTAGATATTGGAACACTACTATCATGTTACCCCAGTCCTTCTTTTCATTAAACTAGACATACCCAGTTCCCAGGGGTGGGTTCTAACTTACCTCGCTGCCGGTTCGCTTCCTCCCGCGCCGTGTGGCTGCGCCTCGTGGGCGCGCATGCGCAGTGCACAAAAATAAAAAAAATCCCCCCCCCCAAAAAAGATGAAAACAAGATGGCAATGCATGCACAGTGCCGGAAACTTGGCTTCTGCGCATGCGCAGAAGGAAAAAAAAACCGGAAAAAAAGAAAGAAAGAAAAAAAAAGAAAACTCCCCCCCCCAAATTCAAAAAAAAAAAAAAAAGATGCCTGCGCCCACGGACCGGCACCGACGAACCGGATCCGTGATGTCATCGTGACATCAGCGGGTCACTACCGGTTTGGGCGAACCGGTCCGAACCGGTCCAAACCCACCTCTGTTAGTTCCAACAACCGTTCTTTATATGTTTTAGCCTCCAGTCCTCTAATCATCTTTGTTGCTCTTCTCTGCACTCTTTCTAGAGTCTCAACATCTTTTTTACATCGTGGCAACCACAACTGGATGCAGTATTCCAAGTGTGGCCTTACCAAGGAAAAAATATTCATAATATTTTAGTATATTGTAAACAGTTTTTTTTTAAAGTGTCTTTTTTTCATATTTGAAGGCTTTCTAATTTTCTGCTCCTACTTTTTTTTGCCAGTTTTTTTTCTTTTATTTTGATGCTATCCATGAACATGCATTAATGCAGTAACTGTAATCATATCCTCCTGGTCAAAGCTTCAATCCAAGTTACAGTATGTGAAATGGCACTCCATTAACAGTTAATAGGATCTGGGAAGTGTTGTTAGCTCTTGCATAATGTGTTCACATATTGCAATCCCATCCTTTACCTTCTGTTACAGAACCATAATGGGACTGTATTTTGGCAGAAGAAAGGTGCTATATTCTCCAAACTAGTAGTTCTAATTTCTTTTATTTGTTTTTCCTAATTACAAACCTTTGCTGACATGCCTTGAAATGACTTTCTAAACAATTTCACCTTTCAGCTGCTAGTCTTGACCTTATGAATCTTCATTAATGTGCTGATAGATATATTTCTATATAAGAAGACATTATAATTAAACAACAGGTGCTTCATTAATTTAGGAATAAAGGCAGTGTATGTTGCTTTCCCTTTTTTTAGCATATGAATACAGTAGTTTTCACTTTGATGAATGAATTGCTATGTTTACCATTTTTATTACTAATGAACTGGACTGTTCAATAAAAATGATGTGACAAAAATATATGACATTCACATATTTCATATTGAAGAAAATAAACCCCATCACTAAAACGGTATATTTAGGAGTTATTGACATTCATTTAATAAGTTTGGACTTTTGGCTAAAATGTAACTTCATTTATTTCAGCCTGCCTCAACCTGGACCAGAATAGCAATCTGTTTACACTTGATAGTTTAAGATAAGAATTAGAGTTTAGTATAACTAGAGTACTTAGCTTGTCAAACTTGGATTCTTAAAATATATATGCTAAACTGAATAGTTTTATATTATATTGCAAGTTTACATGTGATATTTTGTACAATATAGCCATTATGCGTTACTTCATATGTTATCTTTTGTTTATATAGCAGAAAGGTTTGTATTTTTATGGTAAGAAAAATATTAAACATCTCATATACTGTATATATAAGCTGGATAAAGACTATAATAGTGGGTAAAGATTTTATTAATTTATTTCATCAAATGTTGCATGCTTATTACAAAGAATATCAGAGGTAGCAAAGTTCATCTTGGAAATTTCATATTGCCATGCTTGTTTTATGACCTTCTAATATCTCTGACTATGGTAAACAAGTGTCTATGATTACAGAATAATATTTTCAGAACCAAATTCTGGTAAAGAAAGGTAAAGGTAAATAAATTACAATTACAAAATGTTCCCACCCAGTTTACCATAGTTTTGCTCAGAAGTTGGAACACATATTATTTGGTGTGCCATGCACCATAAGACATGATTAGAAAAAAAATAGTTGGAAATTACTGAGGGGCAAATATTAGAAGAAACATGATGGTTGTAAAGATTATATAATAAACTGAACATGGCTAGCAGTCATGTATTTCTCTTCCTCATTTGACTTCCTTTTAATTTGAATGGATGCCCTGACTAATGTAATAAACATATACTGTACATTCAGTTCCTCATATGAAAACCTGGCAACAACTTGTTCTCTTATTTTCCAGAATCTAGTATCAGTTTAATGCTGTCACCGAAGAATTGGAAAATCCTGTACTATATACTGTAGCTATGTGAGATCACACAAACGTGCTTATGCTCCATCTTATCTCTCTTTTAACTAGTGACAGTTCCACGTCTTGTGGCAATGAATTCTATAAATAAATAAAATGATATACCATTGAAATTGTTGTTTATCGTAAAAAATAATCTGGTTTTTTTTCAGAGTCTGGTTTAAGAAACATAAGCCTTAATAAGAATCAAGTAATCGAAATTGCATTCATGTTGTATCCCCCTGTTGGTCTCAAATTGATAACAGCAGCTGCTCCTCGGTCAACCTGGGTGAAACCAATTGTTGATGGAGAAGATTCTTACATGTATCTAGGTAAACATTTTTAAATGGATTCCTTTTGTAGGAGTGTTACTAACTCAATTTTCTACAACTGTCATTTATCATCATAAATCTGTAATTTACTTTTGTAAGTGGAAATGGAGCATTTGATACACTCTACTTAGATCTCTGGGGTGCCACATCACCAACCTCTTGACTAACCATGTTTTTGCTACATTGTCCTCAATATCTCAAATGTTTTCAGTGTGGTAATATATTTGCATGTTTAAATCTTACAGAGAGCATTTTAAGACAATAATTGCTCAGGATGAGCCAATTCGCAGGTTACTTTTCATACTATATTTAAAATTTTAGCAGTTACCAAGAAAATAACCAGATGCAGAGTATTCTACTTTCCATAAAGTACTCACTGGAATCCTTGTGATGAAATTTTAGCCTACTGTCTAATTAATACTATTAATCAGTGCTCTTAAATGTTGGACTAGCTATTTCCAGTATGGACTATACAAAGGAAAATCCGACAGCTAGTTGAATAAGCAAGCTAATCATGTTTTTTTGTTTCAAACTGGACAATCACTGAGTTAATTTCCCCCAGAGCTTTTACTTCTTTGAGAATTAATCATAATATTTTCACATTCATAAAAATAAAAATATGTTTTATGTAGCACATACATTTATCCATATCTATATGATCTGTACACATTTTGTGATTCTATTATTTTTTGTGAGAGGGTGCAGAATCATTCATCTGCTCTGAAAATAGTTGCAAGGGTTAAATTCAGTTTTAAAGTGATTAACAAATACTCTGAAAAGCCTAAAATGGTTAGGACTACAAAGCAAATATCCTGAAGGTGTCATTTTGTAAGATATGTTGAAGGCATTGAATGATAGTAAGGACAGTTGGTGTCGCCTGCTTGTCAATTGTATCCAAAGGTTTTCCACTTAGTTTTGCTACATGAAATTTCTCCAATGGATAACTAAATGCTTATAAAGAAAGACTGAATTGGGGGGGGGGGAATGTACAATTCAAAATCTAAACAAGGGATAGAAAATGGATTTCCCAAATATGTCAGTCAAGAGTTTTGAAAAATATGCAGCTGTACTACCTACACAACATTGCATGATTGAAAGAGATCCATCTGCCCTAAGAGGTGGAGAAAAAAACAGCATCTGAAAGTCAGATATTTCAGATATATCAATTCAGACTTCACAGAAATTGGTATTTAATGATGTGAATATGTCTACATATTCATGTGAATATGACTACATATTCATAAGCAATAATTCAATCATTGTAAGATATGGAAAATAAATTTCCGTTGGAAATTTTAATGTATAAGTAGATCAGCTGAGAGTTTTTATGAAAGTTTTATATAGCACAGAAACTTTGGATGAAGCTAATCTCAAACTCTGATTAGCAAACTTGATAGCAATTTCAGAAAGGCAATTTCAGTTATATTTTCCTTACTTTATGTATCTCTGTCCAGACTTACCTGCTATAAAAACTCTATTTTCATGCATAAGAATGATGTAAAATTCTTTGAGATCTCATGTCAACATGGTATGTTTCTAAAATATCCTCTCTTTTTGGCCCACTCATGCTCATGTCCAGATTATAATATTCACAATAAAGACATAAACTTTGCAAATGTTTGCAGGAAAAACAGAAAGAAAAAGAAATTAAAAAGATTAATTCCACAACCCTTCAATTACCTTTCCTTAATTTTCTTAGCCTTTGCTTCTGCATTTAAATAAATAAATAAATAAAAAACAACCTAAATCGAAAGGTTGATTTGTATGAAGACAGGATTGGAAAGAAATAGAAAAATAAGTATTATTTTTGACTTTGGCTTGCTAAAGTTTTCAGCTTACTGGGCTATTAAGTTGATGAATGAAATTGCATCATAATTCTTTATCAGTTCAGAAAGATTTTGGATCTGCAGCTCATCCTCCAGAAAGTTACTTGTTTCTATTCCAGTCTTAGTCCAGGGGTGTCAAATTCGATTTCATTGAGGGCTGCATCAGGGTTGTGTTTGACCTTGGGGGGCTGGGGGTGTATGACCAGGGGGTGGGGACAGCATGACATCACTTGTGTTGGGGGGGCGCCTGTGGCGGCCTGAGTGCTCTGCCAGCAAAAATGGGCTCCCGAGCTCCGTTTTTGGCTGGGACGGCCTCCTGTAACCCACTTCCAGAGAAAATGGAGTTCGGGAGGGCTGTATGCGGCCCTTGCGAGCTCCTTTTTCACTGGCAGAGGCACCGCGGTCCGGTCCTTCAATGTTTCCAGGCCAGCCCTGTGGGCCAGATCTAAGCACCCTGTGGGCCGGATCCGGCCCCCGGGCCTTGAGTTTGACACCCCTATCTTAGTCCAAATCTCAACAGTTCTGAAAAACAGATACTTAGATTCAGGCAACAATTCATGTACAGTACTGTATCTTCAAATGCAATGAACTGAGTAGCTTCTGTTTTCTCCCCCTCATGGTTGGTGAGATGGTGCCAGGAGAGGTATTATTGCATTCACTTTTCTTTTTCACTCAGAAATGAGAGGTCTTTGTTGCTTTCATCTACTCATAAATTTGGCCTAATGAACTACTGTATTACCAGCACCTTTTGTGAATAACAAGTTCTGGAAGCTAATCATAGATTTTCTACGTGATTATATGAGATATATTTTTCAGCCACAATGGCTCTTTAGTTGATAGAAGGATTGTAGCAGTTGCATTTAAGTTGCACTTAATCTGTTTGTTTTTAAAGCACTGTGAATTTTCTTATTTTCAATCTTTGTGAAGATAGCCTTGAGATTTTTAAAATATGTTCTATAGTAAATATCAAAATATCAGACACATTACAGGCTTCTTTTTTTCTGTCCACTTTTACTCTACATCAGGGGTGTCAAACTCAATTTCATTTAGGGCCGCATCAGGGTGGTGTTTGACCTCCGGGGGCTGGGGTAGGTGTGGCCCAGGTGGGCATGGCCAGCTTGATGTCACTCATGTCGGAGGCACCTGTGGGGGTCCGAGAGCTGTGCCAGTGAAAACGGGCTCCCGAGTTCCGTTTTCGGCTGCCACAGTCTCCTGCAATCCTCTGCCAGTGAAAACGGAGCTCGGGAGGGCGGCCCTCCCGAGCTCCATTTTCACTGGCAGAAGCACCACGGGCCGGTCCTTCACTGTTTCCAGGGTGGCCCCGTGGGCCAGATCTAAGTACCCCATGGGCCGGATCCGGCCCCCGAGCCTTGAGTTTGACACCCCTGCTCTACATTGACTTGGACTGACTGATAAAGAAATCTTGAAGTGCTATTAAAAGAAGATGAGAAGAAAGACCATGATAGCATGTGTAGAGTGGGACCTGAAAACAGATTGTCACAAAAAATTTAATCCACCGAATTGCAAAAAGCACTGCCATTTTATTCACTTTCACTAAGATGCCAACAGAAAATGGACCACTGATTTTCTATTACTATCTGTGACAAGGAATCACATAATATATTTCTTGCAAGTGAGTTGATAACCTGATCAGTTGATCTGTGAAGATCAAAGAGTGAATTCAACAATAGTTAATGACAGGAAATGGGAGTGATAGGAAAATGTCTATATGTAAAGAAAGGAAGAAAATGTCTATACATCTTCCAAGTCAGCAGTTTCTATAAACGTTAGGAACTTCATAGCTTATAGGCTGGGAACCAGTGGACTCGGCTGACTTTAGAATAAGTATGCATAAGATAGCACTGTAAGTCTTGAAGAGATGTGTCAAGCAGAAGTGGGTCTCCTCATGCCTGTATGTTTTAACATTGTGTTTATTTTTAATAGGTATCACTAGGCTTCAATATTACAAAGATAATAGTCAGAAGCTGCTATGCTCACTTGCCTGCTTTGCTCCAGGCTCATATATTTGTTTAATGACATGATGCCTTCTAGGGGTCCTAGGGGTCCAGCAGTTGGCTGTTCTGACCTGGCTCCCAAACACGACAAACCCTCTGTAGTTAAACAAATGTTCCCTTTATTAGGAGCACCAGCAGCCCCGGCAAAAAGTCTCTGTTCCTCTCACAGCAGGCTAACAAGTCTGTCCGGCAGGGAGATGAATAGTTGTCTGCTACACCTATTCATCTCCGCCCCCTGCTTTTTATCCCCCAGAGCTAGGGTGGGGCTTCGCTAGCAGTGGTGGCTCTTCCGTCCCAAAGATCGGCCCATAGGTTTCCACTGCTCTCCTCTCCTCTGCCTTCTGCACATCAGCGCATCAGGCACTGGACCCAGCTGTTCCTCCTCTTCCTCATCAGCCACCTGCAGACCTGGGGACTGTTGACTCTCCATCTGAGGGCTGATGGACAGCCCAGGCACCACCTCTGTCTTTATCTCTGACAGCTTCATTCCCTCTTCCCCCTCGGAGCTCTCAGGTTGCCTTGATGCTGGCCCTGACTCCCACGCCGCCTCCTCATCTGATTCAGCTGCTGGAGGGGCCGGTGGCTGACAGGGCACAACATTGGCTAACTAAATGTGCTCTCTGGATTTCCCAGTGCATAAAAAAACCAGGAGTTTTTACAATATAAAGATCCTGAAAATTGTGTCATTTTTGTAACAAGATGGAATGCCTCATAACATAGCATTATGTTATGTGTTAGGAAGGCAAGCAACCTCTTAATGGCTACAAGATGTTGAAAAGAACAGAGCTGAAGCTGTATGGGGTTTCTGTCGTGACTCAAGAAAGCCTTTGATCATTTAAAATAAACTCAAACAATTAGTGTCCTAAAAACTAGAGTGTTTTTAATGGTATTCTATAAAGCTTGTTGACATGCCAGATTAAATATCTGGGTACTCAAAGGAAGAGAAAATACATTACTTTCATAATGGATAAGTGTTTTAGGCACTTCATGTTAAACCCCACAGTGTTAAATTCAAACAAAGTTGGTTAATTTGTGAATTTGTAACTGCTTTGATTATTGATTATATAATGTACACAACGTTCTTCTAAATGCAAGCCTATATTTCCCTCTGCTATAAGTACCAGTTTTGGAAAGGGTTTCTTGTCAGTAACTCAAATGTTTCTACTAGTTGACCCCTGTTGAGATTCTGATAGGTTTGTATCAGAAAGTGCTATTTGAATTTTTAGTATGTTACCATTTCAGATATTTAATATATTTTGCTTTGTGTTGAGTAAAAAATAGCAAACACATGGCTCTCTAGATGTTGCATATCATAAGCCTCAGCACCCATTATTACTTGGCCTTGCTCGCTGGAGCTGCTAGTAGTTGAGTAACTTATGGAGAGTCATAAGATTCCCCATATTTTGGATAGAGAGAACAAACTGTCTAGCAGTAACCTAAATCTTGATAGACAACTTCAGGGGAGGTGGTGTCTGACTGATTAGAATGGGTTGTTAGCAACTCTAGGCAGTGTTTCTGCTTGACATAACCTTGCTCCCCTGCATTTTTTTTCTTTGCAAGTATATATTACATGCTGGCATTTTAATTATAAAGCACCCAGAGTCAGGCAGCTTATAAATAAAATAAAATAATAAAAACATCTCAGTTTCATGATCTGTGGATGATATGCTTCTGTCTCTTGAGCAGTGTTACTGTTCATTATTTTCTCAGTATATTGTATGTCAGGATTTAGCTTTCTGAATTTTAATCTTGTTCCTATAATGCTTGCCAGTTCTGATTACTGCAATCACAGGCAAAAAAATGGGTTGGAAGGGTTAGAGTACAGATCTAAACCCCTGAGCTCTGATCCATCAGATTTTGGCACAAGTTGAATAGTCAAGGTTCTTGTGCTTCAGATAAATTCTAGTGGATAAGTACTTACAGTATTTCAAGAAACATTTCAAGTAATTTGCCTGATATTTTCTAAAACACTAATACTCATTTTTCAACTGCTGGAAATGTTTTGCATTTGTCTCACCTTTCTAGCTCCCCCCCCAAACTTATACAAGTTTTGAATGTTGAAATAAGCTTGTACAATAAACTCAGATATAGTAATTTCTCTAATTCATATCTGTTTACTAACATTAATTTATATATAATACCACCTGATGAAGCATGTCTTTTAGGGGAGAAATGTCAATTGAAAGTGTATTATATTAGATATACTAATTTTTATTTCTTCAGCAAAAAGAAATAAGAGTATGTCACTATGTTTCTAACATATGCTATTAAGTATGTTTCCTTTTGAAATCTCTGTCTTTTGTTCAAGACTAAATCTCCTAGAAGATAGTTATTGACGAATTTTGTCCCATAAATTGCTATGACAACCCCATAGTCTCTCTCAGTACTATTTTTCCCTACTGAATGACACTGAACTAATGATTGCAATATTTGTTTCCCAGATTCAAACAGTCTGATTTGCATTGTGTGTAAAAACTGAAATCTTCTGTGAATCATGCACCTTGACCAGGTGATCCCACATACTGTACTTGTCGAAGTATTTTGCTCAGCAGCAACATGGAAGCATTGCCTTGTTGTGGGAGTACAAAGCCAAATTAGAGCTTAAACAAAGTACAAAGCAGTTAAAATGTCCAGTTATCAGAGAAAGATACCTCTTTTTAAAAGTCGTTTTATTTATTTATTTAAAAAATTTATAGGGCCATCCATTTTAAACAACCAGCATACAATATTCAGAGATATGAAAGCATTAAGCTCAGGTCAAAACTGTTGTTTCCAAATGATAAACTGGCTGCCAGTGATTGCATGGTTATCACTTACCACAGGCAAGCTGAGTTGAGTGCCTTTAATAGGCTTTTTGGAGTTCACAACACATTCTTGAGCTTGGTGGACCTCCATCATCTGATTCATCCGGCACATTTTCTGGATCACTGCTAGCAGAGTCAACTTAGGTGCTAGATTGCTGCTCTTGATAGCTTGATACCTTGGTATCTTGAGGATACAATTTGTCTGGAGCAGACTCCTTTTTATTCTTACTTGGAAGAGACTGTGAAACACGAAGGATTGTTTCTTGCGAGTGATATTCATTCATATACAAAACTAGTTCAATCTTGCTTATGTCAGCGTTCCAGAAAAACCCAACTCCAAAGCCTCAACAATGTCACCCAGGTGCTGTCACCTAAGCGAGTGTGTGTTTGTTTGTGTGTGTCTCTGTATCCACCCATCTATCTATCTATCTATCTATCTATCTATCTATCTATCTATCTATCTATCTATCTATCTATCTATCTATCTATCTATCTATCTATCTATCTATCTATCTATCTATCTATCTATCTATCTATCTATCTATCTATCTATCTATCAAACAGAGGTATGTATAATTGACACAGAAGAGTTGCTTAAGTTACAAATAAAAACTAGTAAATTTAGACAGAGATGCTACTGTAAATTGCAAATTAAAGAGAAGGGAAAGGTTATTCTTTTTTAGCATTGCAACAACATTAGGAAATTCTTTTATTTGCAACTATGTTTTGGAAATCACTGATAAGCACCAGAGGAACCATGTAATGAGGGAGTTATACTGTTCTTAGTTTTTAGATTGGTTTGGGATTTTTTTTAGCTTGGAGCATAGGGAAAGTAATGGGGGGGGGGGAGGAAGCAAATCTAATCTCAGTAAAGCCTTGGAGAGTATGTTAATTATTACTGATTACCTTTCCATAACCAACCCATTTGAAGAATTTGCCACCTGCAATCTTGATTAAATCAAATCTTTGGGGGTGGGTTGATGGCTTAGCTTATTTTTGCTGATAGGTTTATCTTCTCCTGGAAAAAGCATCCCCAAAGATACCTTTTCTGAGGCATCCCGTTTCCATTCCTAATATCATTTGCTCCCAATAGAGCTTCACAAGAAGTCAAATGAACAGTCTTTGATTTAGATGTCCAGAATGACAAGCTAAATCTTTTCCTACTGCCCCAAGGATCCCTTTCATAACTCTTCCGAGACCTCTAAATAGCACCACAGTATTATTTCTGTCATACACAGAAGAGCACTTGCACTAATGTGGTTCAGTGTCCTATCCTCAATGTTGATGGAAGAAAATTCAGTAATATTCCTTAAGTGGAACACTTCTATATTTGATAAGAGACTACCATTGAGTCGGTTACTGAAATCAACAGAATTGACTCTAGCTGTAACACAACCAGTATACACATACCGTATTTTTTGGAGTATAAGACGCTCCGAAGTATAAGATGCACCTAGCTTTTGGGGCAGAAAACAAGAAAAAAAATCTGCCTCTGCCTCCCAGCAATTTGCCTACTTGCAGCAAACAGCAAACAGCCTGTTTCAGTTTCAGCACAGCCTGATTAGCACAAGCAGCTGATTGTCACTTGGATCCGCCTCCCGACGATCAGCTATTTCAGGCTGCAGGGATTGCCATAGCCTATTGCCGCCTCCGTGCTCCCCATTTTCAGCCTCCGCATCCAATTTTCAGCTTCCCCACACCCCGTTTTCAGCTTCCATGCGCCCCATTTTTCGCCTGTTCCGGGCGGCGGGGATCGGAATGGGTGGAAAATGGGGCATGCAGAGGCTGAAAATGGGGTGTGCAGAGGCCAAAAATGGGGCACGCAGAGGCGGCAATAGGCAATGGCAATCCCTGCAGCCTGAAACAGCTGATGGTGGGGAGGACAATCAGCTGCATGTGCTAATCAGGCTGTGCTGAAGCTGAAACTGAAACAGGCTGTTTGCTGTTTGCTGCAAGGAGGCAAATTGCTGGGAGGCAGAGGCCAAAGGGTGGGGGCTGGTGGGCGGGCGGGGCTACATTCGGTGTATATGATGCACCCACATTTTCACCCTCTTTTAGGGGGGGGGGAAAGTGCGTCTTATACTCCAAAAAATATGCTAAAGCTTAAGGATGTCAGATGTATCCTGAGAGGTCAGCAGAATCAACGGTAATACATTTCATCTGCCAGCTCACAGCATAGGAAATCTTTTAAGTGTCTCATTATAGAGTGCCCGTATAATCCATAACCTCCAAGAACAACAGTCTTCTGGATTGTCATAACATACAAACATTTACATTGGGCTCACTACTGAACATTTGCAGGTGGGTCACAGAAAATAGAACATTAATCCTGTGATTCAAAAAACAAAAAAGAGGAAGCATAAACAACTTGCAGATACATGGGAAAGAAGACAGAAAAATGGTCATGGCTGTGCTTTCATATGTCAAAGAAATGTTTTCTCCTCACTTGCCTAGAATGCAGCTCCCCTCCAGTTTAGTCTCCATTTTGAAACTGAGAGGGGTAGGATAGGATTTATCTGACTAATCTGTATCCCACACCATTTAGTACTTTAACTACTGCATCCAGTTTTCGTCGCCACAATGTAAAAAAGATGTTGAGACTCTAGAAAGAATGCGGAGCAACCAAGATGATTAGTGGACTGGAGGCTAAAACATATAAAGAATGGTTGCTGGAATTGGGTATGTCTGGTTTAATGAAAAGAAGGACTAGGGGTGATATGATTCCAATATCTAAGGGGTTGCCACAAAGAAGAGGCAGTCAACTGATTCTTCAAAGCACCTGAAGGCAGGACAAGAAGCAATGGATGGAAAATAATTAAGGAGAGAAGCAGCCTAGAACTAAGGAGAAATTTCCTGACAGAACAACTAATCAGTGGAACAACTTGCCTCCAGAAGTTGTCAATGCTCCAACACTGGAAGTTTTTAAGAAAAGATTGGACAATCATTTGTCTGAAATGGTATGGGGCTTCCTACCTGAGCAGGGGGTTGGACTAGAAGACCTCCAAGGTCCCTTCCAACTCTTGTCATTCTGTTATTTTGCTCTGTTAAATTCTGCAGAGTTTTATACTATTTTATGTCCTGTGTTGGTGGATTGTACATGCTGAAAAATCTAAACTTATGGGTCTCTGTAGAGCAGTTAGAAGAAAAAGATGTTTATTCAAAATAGCAAATTCAAACAAAATATACAAGGCATTTAAGTAAAATAATATGTCTTTTAAAGGAAAGAATGTAACATATTCATTTGTGAGTGTATGCAATTAGAGTTTGATAAAATAAGTAGCACTGTGTTCTTCCTTTTCTGAGACAACTGTTTCCTGACTAATCAGAGACAGAAGAACAGCTTTAAATCTGCAGTCAGTTCAAGAAATTTAGAGATGTCAAGTATGTGATCCTGTCTCCGAAACAGGAAAGCAACTGACAAGTATGATTTCCAAAAAAAATCATTAATACAATATTCATTCTTGGAATAGCTTTTGAATTTAAGTTTAGAAATATATGTATACATATATATCCCCATGTTTCTGATGCCCTCCCCAAGGAGGCAAGTCTAGCAGACAAATTGGTCAGCTTAGCCTTACCTTAAGACAACTCTCTTTGATAGCTCTGTTTTGTAGTTAGCTTGATTTTAAATTCCCAAACAATGTTTGGATAGTGGCTTTTATTGTTTTCTATCTTTGTATTCTATTCAGTGTACTATCTAAATCAGAAGTCTTCAAACTTGGCAACTTTAAGACTTGTGGACTTCAAGTCCCAGAATTCTCCAGCCAGTATAGCTGGCTGGAGACTTCTGGGAGTTGACATCCACAAGTCTTAAAGTTGCCAAGTTTGGGGACCCCTGATCTAAATGGTATTGATGTTGCTTTAAGTAACTTTATAATGCACTCTGAGAATTTTAACTTTGGAGTTCTTCATGGGTCTGAACTTGGTTGTTTGCTTGCAGACATTTCATGACCCAACTAGGTAACATTATCAGTGCGAGTGAGTATGGGATTTAAAACACAATATTATTTCAGGGTCCATAACCTGTCAATCTCTGATTTCTATAATCCCAAGATTATACATTTTACTTTGTAGACATGGCATAATACAAAAACTGTATTATTGATTCACTGGGAATTTGCATAGCACACTTATGTATGTGCAGATATGTGAGATGCATTATTTTATATAATTTTATATTAAATACTATAGTAAGTAGCAATAGCACTTAGACTTATATACCACTTCACAGTGCTTTACAGACCTCTCTAAGCGGTTTACAGAGTCAGCATATTGCCCAGAGGTTGGTTTCTCCCGGTTCGCCCGAACTGGTAGCGACCCGCTGGTGATGTCATGGTGATGTCACGGAACCGATTCTGTCGGTGCCGGTCCGTGGGCACCGCCATCTTTATTTTGGATTTTTTTGGGGGGGGGATTTTTTTTCTGTTTTTTTTTCTGCGCATGCGCAGAAGCCGAGTTTCCGGCACTGCGCATGCATCACCATCTTGTTTTTGGCTTTTGGGGAGGGGATTTTTTTTTTAATTTTTTTCCGGCTTTTCTTTTCTTCTGCGCATGCGCAGAAGCCAAGTTTCCGGCACTGCGCATGCGTCACCATCTTGTTTTTGGCTTTTTTGGGGGGAGAATTTTTTGGGGATTTTTCAGCACTGCGCATGCGCACACGAGCGAAGAGCGTGCGTGCCCATGTGGCGCGGCTACGCGGCGCGGCCACGCGGCGCATGAGGAAGCAAACCGGCAGCAAGGTAAGTTAGAACCCACTCCTGATATTGCCTCCAACATTCTGGGTCCTCATTTTATCGACCTTGGAAGGATGAAAGGCTGAGTACTTGGTTATACATTTGGAGGGGGGAGATTTAGAGAAGAAAGCTGTTCAATGAACAATTATAAATTAGATAAAGAGATAATTTTTTGATCTGTCTAACTTTGGGGTGTGGTGGTGGCTGAAAATGCAGGAAAGCACTTGTTTGTAATGATTATTTTTGTATTAAATTTATATCTGCCTTTCTCACTATCCAAAGCAACTTTTGTCTTAATATATCAGACAACTTATTATGTTTCAGCCACATATGTAAGATAGGAACAACACATTCTTCAAATTCTGATAGTTTCATTAGCTATCTGCCTGGCTGGTTTGATCTGGCAGGGTTGGTGTGTGTTGATTTCCATTGATTTAAGCAATGTCATCTATTGAGACCCCAGATTTTCTCTAAATACCCTCTGGTATGTGATTCTCTTTGAAATTTAAATTCTCCTCCCATTCTACTATTATTTGGAAGATGTAGCTATTCACCAAGGCCTTTGGTGAGGATGATCGATGTCCCCATTCTTCCTTTTCCTTGTTTGTTTTCTCTGCCATAACTGTGCCTTTGTTTTGTGTTGTTTTTGTGCTTTTTGTATTGTTCCTTGTTTTTAAATGTGTTTAATAATTTGTAAACCACCCAGAATCAATTGGAGTCAGGTGGTAGGTTAATGTTATGATTTTTAATATTAATAATAATAGTAGCAAGATGTAAAAATAGGATAATTGTATGACAGAATATATTAAGATTTCATAAGGATGGAATTGTGTTATATAACAAGACAATCTGAGATCGTACTGCCATCTGAATTGGCTCAACTAAGAAGTATACAATGTCATTGGCTGCATTTGTACAACCCTTGGCTAAAATATGATTAATGTGTCTGGTTAACATAGCCAAGAATTTGCAAGTGTCATATTTACCTTTTTCAATTATTTTCAGTCTTTGATAAGCTAATTAGTTTATGGTTCATGTGTTTTATAAACTTGAAAATATGGTACTTTTTTCTGTTTTATTATTTTATCATTCAGAAGTGTTATATAAATTACCAAGAAAGAAATCTATTTTTGTTTGTTTGGTTGTAAAAAAGTTGTCAGATGTAAGGTTTTCAATTTGAAATCTATAGATGTGCTTGTCATAAGACACCATAACGTTACATAAGGCTACAAACATTTAAGTATCTAAATTCTGTTGAAATCAACAGAGAATTGCAGTATCAGGGAGAATCAATCTGCTTAATACACTGAAAACTCAAGTATATTGTGCATACTTTTCAGTGCATAATTAACAATTGAAATAATTTTCATTCTTTGAATAAAACTTAATTGTCTCTAGCTAACACCGGTTATTTTCAGGGGCATGTATGTCAGATCTATCATACATTTATTTTTAATCTCTTAATAGAGATATTTGCATTGATTTTTATGAATGCACACATATTTTTTAACCATGAGAAATTGTGTTGTTCTTATTGGGCATTTTATTTAAGAAATGTCACAAACTGCTGTGGGCATCCAAGCTTCAAAACAAAACAGGGTCCACAGCAAAGCTTTATTAATTAAAAAGAAGCAGAAAAAATAAAGCAAGGAGAAAACCTCAGTCAAGGTATATGCAAATCTAAGTCTCAATACCTTAATTCCTATGAAAGATCTTTCCATCTTCATATTTCATAAACATAAACATTTCAATCTACAAGATGCATTCTCCCCAAGATGCATTCTCCCCAGTTTTAATAAAGGAAAATGAATAAAAGACGTTTAGGCAAAAATAATTCAACCACTACTAATGATGTCATTATGTTTCTAGTGCTTTTTAGAGAGTTACGAAGGCCAGATAACATGAAATGATGTTGACATTTGTTGATAGACTCTAAATGCTAAATATTTTTATTATGCAAGAAGAACAAGTGGCTAAGACATTTTGTTCTGCAGGAGATACCCACTCAAATGCATTTGCAAATTCCAAGCCATGCTTTGGCATTAGAACAAATTACGAGGCTGTTTTTTTTTTAAACCTGTCTCCATAGATTTAAATGGCTAACCATGTGCATTTGACCAAAATTTGTTGATTTGTTTTGTGTGATTTATCCACCACTTCAGTTCAGAAAGACTTTAGTTAGTCTACAGATACTAATGATAAAATAAAATAACAATAATCAATACAAAGCATCACGTTACATTACACACTGGTGCCAACTATTCAAAAAGTCAATTCCTAAAGGTCTTCCAAAAGACCCAGGTTTTTACTAGTTTCCAGATTGCCACTATAGTAGGCACTATCAGGTGGATCAGGTGAGAAAAATCTATGTAGAAAAGTGATATTTTACACACCAAAGCCCCAGCCATCAGGGTGGTATCCAGCATCTCATTATTCATGTGACTTGATTCTCCTGAATTAATCATGCTGGGAACATCTCAACATTAATTGAAATGTGCTTTGTAGCTTATCTGTTTGAATCTACTCAGTTGGAGATTTCAGGAATGAAGCAACTTTAAATGTGTACATTTTTTCTGTCTGAACTAGAGTATTAGAATGACCCTCCTGACCCATATATCAAGGTATTCAAGTTACATTAAGTTATTTTGATATGCAAGACATATTTAATTATCTTTCTGTTTTAATATTGGACTTGTTCTCTATGTGTAAATCAGAGGTGGGTTCCTACCGGTTTGGACTGGCTCTATAGAACCGTTAGTAACGTGGCGGCCTGGGTCGCTGGAACTGGCAGTGACCCAGGCCTGCCACGCCCCTGAGCTGGTTTTCTTGGCAGTGCCATAGGCGGCGCCATCTTGTTTTTTGCTTCTGTGCATGCACAGAAGCTTTTTTTTTAAGTACTGCGCATGCGCGGCACATGGTGCGTCCCTGAGTGAACCGGCAGTACCTGAATCCGGAACCCACCCCTGGTGTAAATTGATATGTAGTCAAAGAAGTACCTTGTGTGCATAAGAGAGAGCTGACACTGATCTGGGAGAAAACTCAGTTTATAAACAAATTTAAATTAGAAAAACCTAAAGGCATCACTAACCCAGAATACACTAGTGATGACTGAGCATGCTTAGCATTGATACAATTCTGTCACCTATTTGGTGAACAGTAACGGAAAAAATATCCTAGGGCCTGAATGAGGCTATTCAACAAACAATGTTTGTAGAACGTATTGCATTTATAATGCATCCCGTATAAATAAAAATAATGTCCCAATGAGTCATACCCAGTCGATTAAATATAGAACAATATAGACAAAATAAACATAAACCCAAATGCACATATATTGATAAAAATAACACAAGCAGCAGGAATTAGAAAGAACATTTACATAAGATAACTAAAACCACCAGGATCTCAATCAGAAGAACTGAACTGGCTTGAGACAAGAACCATATCAAAATCATACTGGTAGCAAAATATAGTGATGTCCACCTAAGAAGAACTTAATCAAGGCTCCTTTCTTGAAAAGGCTCTTTGATTTTTCGGAGATTGAGCATTTTGGATTAACTAATCAACGCAGTGTAGTCATTTCGTGATGTAGAAACACAGTTTCCTGAAATGGCCTATTCAGCCTATTTAATAGGAGGCTGCTTTTGATTGAATATGCAGAAAATATGCACTCCTAATGCTTCATTTAATGAATGTATAGGAAACGCCTTCTTTTAATAGCACTAGAAATTTAGATATATTACATAATTAATACTTCCTTTAGTCAGACATTGATACCATAATAAATAATTCTTCAGAAAGCATATTTTCAGGGTCAAAACACCCAATGAAAAATACTGTGTGGCATTTTGTTCCTACAAATGGAAAATATGACCTCATTGCACATGCTATAATAAAATGCATTTAAAAGGGTAAGCTGAATATAACAGACCACTAACTTTAGAACATACACATAGCAGAGATTTATACCAGAATCCCAGTTACTTTGATTTTACAAATTTTCTCTGCTGTTTAATTTTTTTTTAAATTAAACAGCAGAGAAATAAATTGTCCTGCAGTTGCTGCTAAAATATAATGAATTAAGCTTGCAAGGGAGTTTTGCAAGGGGATTAAACAAAAAACACATTTCATATATAGTTTATTGTATGTCACGAATTAATTTATTATCATAATCCCCAGTTTAATGAAAATAGTGGAATTCAGTCCAAGAGGATGAGAACTGGAAGTGATGTTTAAATACTGTTCTAAGCTTTGTAGAATGAAAATAGTCTTTTGCTATATTTCTAGTTCCTTGTTCTAGTACACAGTATAATTTATCATATAACCCTATTGTTAAAAATACTAATTTTTAATTAGGAATCTGTTATCATGTGTGTTTGCTGGCAAAATCTGTGCTGGATCAAGTGAAAGTAAGGTGCTTGGCTCCAAGACCTTAACTGAGAACTGTAAGTTTCTGCTCCTTATAACTTGTGCTTCATAGAAAAGAACCATTAACCACTGAAAGGAGAATATCCCATTCACTTCATCCATGCATGTAACCAGATTTAGATAAAACTTTGTGTTAATAGATACTTACTGAAAATATTACAATAGTTTGTTTCTGTAACCACAAGACCCCCCCCCCAAAATAAGCAAAGAATCTGATCAATGCTACAATCAAATACTAATTCCGAAGTGCTTTACATTTATATAAGAGTGAGGGGGTCTGCTTGTGCAAAGCATCAAAATGTAATGAACAATCAAGAACTGTCATCCATTGCTTTGTATCACCAGCTGAGTGGCCTTCACAATAATGCAGTCTGGGATTATTGTTCTGTTTTAAAGTGCTAATATTAGCACAAAATATAATCACAATTATTTCAGATACTAATTGCATGCTCTCTTTTTGGCAATTGTCAGTTGTCTTTGCAACATGCTTTATATAGGTTTAGATAAAGGCTGTTAATAAGTGGTTTCAGAGGGCAAGTCTTTGTATGTTCTTCTGGTACAGCAGGTTATCAGGCTCCCAAGCTTACTGAATATGTACTGAGGAATGTTGATACCAGGCAATGTGGGAGATGCTAATACCAAATATTTAGCAGGATTAATCCTAGGAGGGATTAATGAAGAGTATGCAAGTCCCTTAATTTGCTCTCCTTCCTACTGGAGTAGAGCAGCAACTTGGTATCCAGAATAATGAATTAAACAGTCTTAAAAATATGAGAACTGACATGCTCAAGTTGAGAAACACTAATTTATTGTAGAAGTTTAAAAATCTTCCAGCGGAGGAAATTGTAAAGGCACAAAGCCACTTGGACCTGGGTTTGGGCTGCAGTTTAGCCTGTATATATATATATAGGAACTCGGCAAGCAGAAAATGGGTCAGTATAAGCTTGTTCACGTGCCCCCATGCGTCCTTGCCTGCCTTTTAAAGCCCCCATGTAACAAGCTTAAATAGTTGGCAAAACAATTATCTTTGCAAGCCCAGTGAAAATTGAGCCATATGCCTATTCATTTGTTCACTGCTAACAAAGTCTCAGGAACAATTTATTCAAAGTAACCTTATATCAGATAATAATTTTAGCACAACATTTAATTTTTGTACAAAAGAGATGCTAGTCTCTGTCAAATATCTCAAGTCTTATTTTTAAGAAAATAGAAAGTGGTTCTTTTGTGTCCCTGCTAATACAGTATTTTATAAAAGTCTGTTTAGCTTTTCACATATACTGCCAAAAGAATTTTTAGTTTGTGGCTTCTTGCAGTTATGACTTCCATCTGTTTCCCTTTATTCGTTTATCAGTCTGAAATGGTATAGGGCAGTGATGGCTAACCTTTTTGTTGTCGCGTGCCGAAAGCGCATGCATGCGCGCATGACCCCCCATGCTCCCACGCCCCCATGCATGCGCGCATCTCCCGCATGCGCCCTGACCCCTGCGCATGCGCGATAGAGACCCAAAAATCAGCTGGCCGGCGGGAGGCGCATGTACATGCGCGGTGAAGCTGAGCTGGGGCGATGGCTTGCATGCCCGCAGAGAGGGCTCTGCATGCCACCTGTGGCACGCGTGCCATAGGTTCGCCATCACGGGACTAGGACATTGAGCTGCATTGTCCCACAGAGTGAAGATTCCATTTCTGAACATTGTGATAACTGCTTACTTTATAAATCTCTTTTTATCTATCTTTTAAAGTTGCTTTAACTAGCGGTTATTATACAATCCTCTAAAAAAAGCAATCCCTTGTCAGTTATATATTGCATGAAGAAATTTATCTGTCTTGAACAACTGCTAGTCAATGTAATACTAATTGTCATTATTTATTCTTTCCAGAACTAGTCCAGAACATTTAATATGATATTGTGCCTTTGTTTTGTGGCCCTTTTCCCTTACAAATAAAAGCTCCACCCTTTTAAGTATTTTAAAGGGAGATGTTGCACCTACCTGATCAGATAGCTCTTTCTACAAATGAATAAGGCACTATGCTGGAATAAACGTTTTGAGATATGTTTTCAAATTGCACAAATATTTTCAACTATAAACATACCAGAAATTTGTTTAATAAAATTATGATGCTGTTTATTACCATTACCTCACATCAAATATGCTTTTTTCACAGATACAGACCACTTCATTAAAAAACAACAACCCAACATGGGTATTTTTTTCATGGTTAATTATAAATAGCATAAACTGTATTAATACATTTATCAAGTTATGGTTGATTTTTCTCAAACTGCATATACCTCAGTGTTTCCTTACATTAAGTTTCATCTTTCTTTTGTTAACTTTTGTTTTAGGCTGAGGAAATCATCCCAAACTATTATTTATTTATTATGTATTTATTTATTTAATTAATTTATATCTCACTATCCATAGTGACTCTTGACAGCATATAAATTTGCAGTGGATCTGGGCATTTATTATGAATGAATTGAAGCTATTCAATGAATTTTGTTATTTCATGGTTCTTCATTATTTATAACTTAATACCGACCTTTGGGAATCTCCTAACTCACTTTCCAGAATGCACTGCTGAGTCTCATATATGTAGAGCCGCCCAGAGTCCTTTGGGAGTTGGGCGGCATAGAAATGCAAACAAACAAACAAACAAACAAACAAACAAACAAACAAACAAATAAATAAATATTTAAATAAATAAATAAATAAATAAATAAATAAATAAATAAATAAATAAATAAATAAATAAATAAATAAATAAATGTATTTCAATACTCTCAAAAAATTCTGAATAGTTGGTGTTAAAATCTCCATCTTGAAAATATGAGATGTTCTGTACAACTATAGCCTTGTTTTAATGCTTTGGCCAACACAAAAGAGCTTCCATCTGGGTTCAATTCAGAATCCTAAAATATAGCAAATATTATCTACTTTGAAATTTCCAGATAGTGAAGTTACTATAATCATTTTATTCTCATGTATTAGAAAAAACTGGAATATGTACATTTAAGTACCTACAGTTCAACTGTTTTTTAATTTAACAGTCTTTGTTAACAAGAATGGATAATACTAATTTAATCATATTCTTAAAAAATATTGAAACATTTTGAATCTGAGCAACCATAATTTTATATTGCCATGCCTAGTATCACTGCTAATTACTAAATACAGTGAAGTCCCAGAAATAGAAAATTGCATTACTATATAAATTAGTAACTAGAATTTATACTTTCCATCCAAGTAATTGCCAATGCTTTTTAAAATAAATGTTTGGTTCAACTTGCTGGATGTTGAAATCATTCATTGGCTACCTACATGATCTAAGATCCTGGTGCCAAATTGATTTTTATTCAGTTTCTCTCATTTATTCATGACTACATTTCAGTTCTGTTTGAAAGCAAAATAAATGGCTTTCTCCTCATAAAGGTGGTATGAGTGACCTGTGCATTCAGCAGCAGCAGCAGCTAAGCTCCCACTTCAGACTTAAAAGAGACATAACTACTACCCAACTGACAAGGTCTGCTAATCTTTGACTCCCTGTAACCCTTCCTGAAGCAGCAACTAATAGTTACTTGGGACCAGCCTATAATACCCTGACTTCAGCCACCCCTTCCTCAACAATGTCCTGATCTATAAAAATTCCATACTGATTTCTGTTTTCATAGTCATTATTATGTTATTACCAGGGGTGGGTTGTGGATCCTATTGCTGCCGGTTCGCTCAGGGTTGTGCCGCGGGCACGCACGCGCTTTGCACGTGCACGCGCACCCGCAGCAATAAAAAAATAGCTTCTGTGCATGCGCAGAAGCAAAAATTCGCTTCTGCGCATGCACGGAAGCAAAATCCAAGATGGCGGTGTCCACAGAGACCACCGAAAGATAGCAATAGCACTTAGACTTATATACCGCTTCATAGTGCTTTACAGCCCTCTCTAAGCGATTCGTAGAGTCAGCATATTGCCCCCAACAATCTGGGTCCTCATTTTACCCACCTCGGAAGGATGGAAGGCTGAGTCAACCTTGAGCCGGTGAGACTTGAACTGCCGAACTGCAGCTAGCAGTCAGCTGAAGTAGCCTGCAGTGCTGCACTCTAACCACTGCGCCACCTCGGCTCTGTGAACCGGTTCCGTGATGTCATCACCGGTTTACTAACGGTTCTAAAGAACCGGTTAGAACCGGTAGGAACCCACCTCTGGTTATTATAATTATTCATATCTTGCCTCTCAAGATAATAATTTTCCCAGATGGCTTAATTGGATGAATTTTTTTCTTTGTAACGGCTAGCCACAGTTAAAAGACTTTAGGGTTGTTTCAATCTCTGGGTTGGGTAATACATTTCCCAAGGCCTTTAATTAAAAGAGAGGTGAATTTCTATTTCTAATTCTCCCTTGTCTGTTTTACTACAAAGTTAATTTGAAGAGAACTTCCTATCACACCATAGGCTGTATTAATTCCCTAATTCTGGGAAATCTTTCCTGCCCTCTACAGGAAGATAGGTTCCACCACTTACTTGCTTAACATTGCTTATGTTAACTTCCACTTTGTAACTGTGAAGCTCTTATTACTTCAAAGATTATTATCACAGTTCACAGTTACTTTTCTACTGTTACTGAAATGTTTGCTTTACTAATTAAAAAAAAGATTTGTGCAATATTCTAAAAAGTCTTCCAAGTCAAATTAGTATGCTAGTTTAAAAAGCATATTATAGATTAGCCAAGGAAATATTGCCACAAATTTGGTTCTCTCTCTCTCTTTCTCTTTCTCTTTCTCTTTCTCTTTCTCTGTTATATGAAACCTCTAGGAAACAGCTATTATAAAAAAATCAAACTTGTTCAGGAATTTCCACAAATCACATAGACAAATACATTTGAAAAGCATAATAACAAAATATCTCAGGCTAAACAGTGTATCTGATTTTTAATCATGCATATTTTACAATGTACAGTATTAATATTTTGCAATATAGAATATTAGTTTTGTATCAGTGAAATATGCAGTAGTTCACATAACTCTTCATATAAGTAATCTGCCACTTTATCTTTGTCCATTATAATTTCAATTTAGAATCATCTTTATTTGTGTTCCCTTTACAGCAAGAGGCCACCCAGTGCTAAAATCAGCTGATATTCGAATTGCTGGTGCTCTAGTTGCTGCATCAATACGAGAGAGAAAGAAGAAGGAGCAAATGAAAGAAGAGGGAATAAATATGTTAGAAGATAGTGACTAAGTCAGGAAGCAACCTGACTTACAGCAATATCCTATTCAGTTAATAGATAACAAAGTAAAATCTTAGTTCTAACTTCAGTTTCCTCTAATGGAAATTTCCAATGTTGTAATGAAAGTATTTCATTCTTAACGAAGGTAATAGAAATACGTCTCCTTAGTCTCTAGGCGATACTTAAAATTCCTATATGCATAGGACCAATACAAATAAGTTTAAAAACCTGCTTTGTAAAACAATTTCATTTTATTTATATGAATCATAATGCAGGAGACTATATTATTTTGCTATATAGTGATACAGTGTATGATATAGTATATGATAATATACCCATCTTATAACGGGCAGCATTTTTTTAAAAATTTTCAGAGCTCTATTGCTGCTTTTTGATCTCAAAAGTCTTGTGTTCTTTAATTTTTTTTAAAAAAAAATAGTTTATTTCACTAAAGGTAGTTCCTTTTCAAACAAAATTCCCACTGAGCTGTAACTGGGTCCATCAGAGTTGTAGCACTACTGCTGTCATCTTCCTGTCATAATGACTCTAGAGAATACTGAGATGCAGACATTTTGTAAGACTGCTGGCTACATTTGGAAACAAAAGAAAAAAAAAAACCCAGTAAGGATGGTAAAAAGAAATCTTTCCTTTCCATAAATAAATTGGCAATCAATCCTCATCAAAGAGCAAGAAATATTGGCTATGCTCTCTGAATGTCCACTTTTTTTGGGGGGGGCAACTACTCAATGAAAGTCATCGCTTATATGTAAATGAACTGTCAATGGTTTGCCACTGTTGGCAATCACTGGACTGTGAAGGGTATGTCTTAATAAGAACCAAAGCTCTTCACAGACTTTGATTTACTGGAAATAAAATAGAAAAGTCCTCTGGGATTAGGAAGGACACTTGTTTCAGATAAAATGTCTAGACAGTAGCAATATATCTGGGCTTTTATTATAGCAAAACTGCAAATTAGAATGGAGTGCAGAGAAAGTTCCTGTGACCCAACTGAGTTCAAAAACAGTGCTTCTGGCTGACTTTTTTTTTTCCAATGCTTAAATCCATAATCAGCTCATAAGCAGTTCACTCCAAATACAAAATAATGGATGCTGTTTCAGGGATTTAAAGCCACCATAAACTTCTATGCCTTCCCTTGGACTTTCCAGAACTTTTTATCATCTCATTAATGTTATTTCTCTTCAGTGTGTAATCACAGATAATAATCCCACATTATAATATGTGGAATTTAAGGAATATACTAATTTAAGATGTTTTTCTTTCATCACTGACTGAAATTCAAGTGCTACAAAATGTATCTACTTAAAAAAAATTCTTTTTTTAAAAAAAGGAAGAAAAAATACTTGAGAAGAAGTCGAGATTCAAATGATTGGGCAAATTCAAACATTAGGATTAGATTTTACCAGATGATTAAAAAGTAAAGATCTAGAACTAAAACAGAAAGTGCTCTTTTTGAAATATGTTAATGTTGCTTGTTTGATATTTCCCTTTGCAAAAATATTTGTACTTCAGATGTCCCCTTATATTTGTCAAGAATTTTAAGTCTTGGCAGAAAATATTGTTGAATTATGCCAAAACAACTGGCAATATTTTCTAGATGCTTGTGGAGATTGAATGATATTCACATGCAGAACTGACCGGAAATTCATGGCCCGCTTAGGCTACTGCATACTTCCAGCCCTGCTGTGTTGTATAGCAACACAGAATGGACTATCTGTCACTAGTTATTGCCACCATTCTGTATTGTGCAAATATACAAGTGTGTACATAAACTCTGGATCTAGACCATTGCTCCTGGCATCCCAGCTAGAATTTATGGGAGTTCTTATCCAAAAACATTAAAAGGTTAATAGCATGCAACTTTCACTAATCTTCTTTAATCAGAGACTGTACAGATTTGGTATTGATGAGATAACATTGATAATGAAGAAATGTACTGTAGATAATTTTAGTTTTTCACAAATGGCTTTTAAATTTCTTCGCTGTTCTACATGTGTGTGGGTGTGAATGTAGTGCATATAGCAATACAAACACACAAATATGTGTGCAGGTGGGATTTGAATCCAGTACTTCTTAAAACATCAGTGTCTACCACTACCACCCTATTTAAAAATGAGGAGGAAAACATTTATTGAAAATCTAGTCTGTATTCTGAAGTCAGCACAAACATCTTTATTGTCAGAATAAATTGATATTTACAGTAGTACTGGAGCAACTGATTATACAATGCCTCCACAAACAAGAACCAAGAAATGTTGAATGCTAAAGTAAGTCACTAATGCTGCAGGTGTAACCTTAGTTTACAGGTTCCCTGTCAAACAGTCAAGTTTCTAAACCAGGACTGTTTTTCTCCAAGTGTACAGATTAAGTGTGACAATTTTTAAGAAGTAGCTGTTTAGATATCCAATCTTTTTTCTTTCCCATATTATAATCAATTTTTTAATAACAATTGATATTTTCGATAATGTGTAATTGCCCTGGGGAGATGTATTTTAGAAGTCTGATACTGGAAAGGAAAGAATTCCTTCCTTCCTTCCTTCCTTCCTTCCTTCCTTCCTTCCTTCCTTCCTTCCTTCCTTCCTTCCTTC
>QLTV01003281.1:756534-768919 GCA_003457575.1 Thermophis baileyi | reverse complement strand
CTCCCTCCCTCCCTCCCTCTGCAACAGGACTTTAAAAAAAATTACAGTGGTGCCTCACTGGGGAAAAGGTAGCATTTTCAGAGGTTCACTGCAGAGAAAGAAGAATTATATTTTAAAAATCTCCTCATGAACTCTTGTGCTACTCTTAGATTTATTTTAAAAAAAAAACTTCTGTTGAAGCTATAGGTAAATCTAAGTGCCTCAAATTAAACCTAGTTTGTGATCGAATTTATTTACTGGCTGGAAGTATGTTTATGTATATGCTGGCATATGAATCTGGTATAACCTGGGAATAGTAACAAACCTAGCCATGAACATCTGCTTGCATCTCTTTAGCATCTATTTAATGAGTGAGCAGATTTCAATGCATTTTTATTATGGCCATCTTACTTGTGTTTGAATGGATGAATAGATGGAATGTAAGTAGAAATGTGTCATTGTTAGTAGGACAGATTGGGCGTTATATCCCGCTCAAACATCAGCCTCTTCTCCCCTTCTGTCCTTCCAGTTGTTAATTCTGTTCCTTGAAATAAAAGTTTTTGGCTTCTACTGAATTCTGTAGCTCTGTTTCCTTTTTTAGGCGATTACTTTGTCTATGTTAGTACTTACATTCATCTGAGCTGGTAAGGCATGAGATGGGTTATCTATACAAGTGAGATATACTTGATCAGGTATATATAATAATGTTCACCTAACTGTTCTTCGAACTCTGGTACATGGGTACCCTCTATAATGGTAACAACAATTTGACAACAGGAGGAGGTGGTAAGCTCCCCTTTGTATGCAATAAACACAGGTGGTACAGTCATTTGCTGTTTATTTTTTATTCTGGATTTTTGCATGGAGTGTGAGGTTGAATTTGAGGACTTAAATGACCCTTAGAATATGTTTCTGTGATAGTATGTTGTACAGAGCCAAGTCTTTACAGTTTGAAGAGTTTGCATTTCAAATGGACTGTTCATAGTGTTTCATCCATAAATTTGAAAATGATGGATTCACATTATTCATGAATAAGTCCAAGCTGATTTTGTATAAAACCAATGGCACTTATTTTAATTATGATTATGTACCATCAAGTCAGTGTCAATTCCTAGCAAACACATACATAGGTTTTTGCCAGGACAATCCATCCCTCATCTGATCCTTCAGATCTTTCAGACATGCATCTATTGATGCTGTAACTTACTACATTCTGCTGCTGTTGGTCATCCTCTTCTTTCCATTTTTCCTAGCATTTCCCAGGAACAAGGTCTTTGCATAAAGAGTCCAAAATATTATAATTTGAGGCTGGCCATTTGTTCCTCAGACGAGAACACCTCAGCAATTTATTCTATGATCTAGTTTCTTGGTTATCTCCTCTAACTCATAGAACAAGTGAAAGTCACCTGCAGTCATGCCCAACAATTTTGCCACCTAAATATTTTATGATGTGACTAAAGCTTTAGCAGGACTGACCTCCATTACCTTGGGGGGAAAAACCAAAGCATCCTCTGGACTACCCTAGGATGCGTTAGTCAGCCATTAGCCATCAGGAACAATGATCAAATAGGTCTATCCTTCCCACAGGTGTAGGTAGCACCAGTCAGTTCCATGGCAATCAGAGGGTGTTCTTACCATTGCCAAGGCCTATGACAGTATCTTCTCAAATCTCATTCCATTTGAACCAAGGTAAAAATCAGGTCTAATGTGTGGTTTCCTATATGAGTCAGTCCCACAATTCATGTCAAGGATTAAATGAATTCACAAGATTCCCTGCACTAGAAAATATGGTCAAAATACCCAGAACAATTGGGCTAGAAACTGTATCTCAAACACAGAGTCTGGGAGTATGGGCATAGAAGCTGCTGTGAAATAGAGGACAGTGCAGTAGCAACAATCCTATTTTGTCCCTACAATCCTATTTCAAAAAAAAAAAAAAAAAACAAGGCCCCACAAAGGATTATATCCAGAATAGTACCTCTAAACACCCGCAGAGTTTCCAGCATGGCAACGGTTACCCCACCTCTCCTGTCCTGAGTTTGCAGCTGATGGGCATATTTTGAAGAGTAGTTCATCCCTCTCCTCCAGGTGTTGGTAATATAAGACAGTATAAGATTGTGGATGAAAGAACACACCTGGCTTATATTACCAAGACTTGAATAAGTGCATAGGGGGAAGTACCCTTCTCAAAATAAGTTTGTGGATGAAGTAATAATTATTACTGACAAGTGAAACAACAGTGTTACATCCCAGAACTTGGTAATTTACTTCCCAGGTTGAAGATAGAGGTTCAAAAGCTAAAACTCATCCTTAACAATCCTTAAGAACAACTTATTCTATATTCCCACATCTTTCTCCACCCATCTCTTCTTCTCCCTTCTAATTAAAGAATCTCTAGAGAAGGTTATGGGGCTTTCCCCTTGCCATCCTTTCCCCTTCTATTCCCTCCAATTTCTCAATAACTTTAATATATATTTTATCTCCTCTAAATTACCCCAAATCACCAGTGTGTTGATAACCAGCTTCCAGACAACCTGAAAAGCAACTTCCATCCTCTCTCCAATTATGAATTATGCTAAGTGCCCCCACTTTCACAAATGGATCTAGAAGTAATTTATTCATTATTCACTCTCATTGCAGGATCCTATTACCACCTTTTACCCATATAATTATGGCTCTCCTCTCCCAGAAATGTCTAATATTTTTTTTATTTTCTCCCTTCTTCCACTTCCCCACTTTCTCCTTCTTCATTATATATTATCCATATGGCAAGATTTCATCTACCAATGATCAAACATACCATATTTAATTCATTGAATCAATTCCACAATCTCTGCTGTTTTTCCCTATAGAGCTGCTTACACGAATATGGCCATTTTCCAGATGACTTCTGCTCCAAAGATTGCTGACTACCAAATGGCAGATGTTGACTAGGCCTGGGCAAAAGGGAAACTCAGCGCACACTGGGACCCGAGACTTATGCTGAACTATAGAAGCAAAACACCTGTTAGAGTTCTAGCAACATTTTGTTTCTTGACAGGCCATTACTACTGCATTCTTGTTAGGTTGGGCTTCTTGTTCATTATTCATTAGGTTGGGCTTCTTGTTGGTCAGCTTTACTGGGTTCAGAGAATCTCTGCACAGCTGCTGGAATCTTCTCTTTCAGCCACAAAGTGTCCAACCTTTAACTAATCTCTCTCTCAAGCGCATACCTAAACATCTTTCTCTCTCTCTCTCTCTCTCTCTCTCTCTCTCTCTCTCTCTCTCTCTCTCATCTATCTTTTTTGGAACATCTTTTTTTTTGGAAAAAATAAATTGGATATTGAAATGAAACACATATTCTTTAATACTTATTGTATTCTACGCTCTCTCTCACGCGCACACATACACATCTTTCTCTCTCTCTCTCTCTCTCTCTCTCTCTCTCTCTCTCTCTCTCTCTCTCTCATCTATCTTTTGAGGAACATCTTTTTTCAAGGAAAAAATAAATTGGATATTGAAATGAAACACATATTCTTTAATACTTATTGTATTTAATATAAGCATTATAAGTATTAATGGTATGTGTACACGATCTTGCATTTCTCATCAGTATATAAAATATAACATTCCTCCTGTTCCAATACTTGGTCCTGATAATGAATGCTAGAAATCCACTTTTTCTGTTGGTAAAAGAAAAAATTCTATTAAAAAGTAACACAATTGTTAATGCCTTTTCAGCTAAAGCTTCACTTTCCATATACATTTTTATACATTAAAAAAGCTTCTAGTTAAGACTCTTTAACAGTTCATGGGACACCTTCAAGTTATTTGCTGAACATCACTGTTTCACAGAAGATAGTTAAGAAACACTGGCACAAATTGTGGTGTTTGCCTTCCTCCATATTTTCCAGCATTGTGCTACAGTGGAAGCAGCCCCTTGTTGCCTAGGCAACATAGGGTGAATTTTTTACATTTCCAAAGCTCTTCTGAAATATTGATAAAAGGACACCCACTTTTGAAAGAAGATGCAAAGCTAGAAACAGTTATTCTGACCAGGTCTTCTGAAATGAAGACGTGCTATTAATTAAACAGCATGTGCAACTATCTCTCCTTAAAGTATTATCTGCTTTTTTTTCTTTGTCCTGAGGTCATCCATTGAAACTAAATTTGAATTTTTTTTTAGGAACAATGAAAGGAACTGTGCCTTTATGTAAATCTGCTATCAGCAAATGTATTGTGACTATTAATTTAAGTACAGTAATTTGAAAAGTGGAAGGTTGATTGAGTCAGTAATGAAAAATGTATCTGTGATCCCTGATATTAATGGTTCTATTGTCATCAAATCACAGGCAATATATTTTGAATACTACCTGCTAATCAGGAGTAACATGACACAGGAATATCATATCTTTATCCATACTTGTGAATTCCTATGGATGCCCAAAATAACAAGCCTGACATACCTCCAATTGTGTAGTTATCACAGACCCCAACATACAACTTACAAAAAAAGTTGGATATCTCACAGAGCAGAGAAAATATTCCATTAACTCCCCAATACAGTGCATACAGAAAATCAAAGACCTAACATTAGAGAAAGATGAGATTATGGTTTAATTCAATGTCATAGCATTCTTTACATCCATAGACCCAGAATTAATGAAAGAATCCATGGCAGCAGTACTATACAACACACCTGATCTCACCAAATATACTAAGTTGAAATACAGGTAGTCCTTGAAAAATGATAGGCCACAATGACCGTTCAAAGTTACAACCGACACCCCAAAACTACATATAACCCTGTTTCAAAGATAGACAGCTATAATGCCCCTGTGGTCATTATGACCAACCACAGGGATGCTACAGCACCTCCCACCCCTCTTACACCATCCCACCCTGACAGGACCCCGCAGCGCTTGGGCCTACTCCCCATGCCTCCTGGAAGCAACCCCAACAATTCCTTGTGGAAATGGTGGCTTCTTTCAGAGCTTTCTGCCCCAATCAGCTGGCCATTGGAAGGCTGCAAAATTCTCCTGGCTAGCTGTTATAGGTTTGGGAACCCAGCCCCTCCATACAAAGGCAGCAGATTCCGGGCAAGCTTCCCAAAACCTTTCCCTTGCTTAATGCCTCAGTCTCCCAAAAACTCACATTTCTTGAATAAAGAAAACCAAAAAAGCTGGGAGACATGGACTTGATCTTTCTCACCTCCCAATTAGTTGCTAAAACTAAACTCCCCATCTCTGGTCTCCAATCTCTATCCTTTTAAAAACTTTACCTTGACTCCAGGTTGAAAAGTAGAGGAACAGAAGTAAGCAAGCAAGGACAATGTTACTGCAGCTCTTTTTTTTTTGTCTCGAGGAACTGACTAAAAGAAAATTCAACTCCAAAAGTTTAGAAGAAAACATGAGCAGTAAAATGGCAAATGCTGGGTTTTTGCAAAACCGTTCAGCTAGGACTGTCAGATGAACAGCTAAAAACTTTGTAAAGGACCCTGCCATTATGCAGCTCATGTTCTCTACCCAGCTAAACTTTTAGAGCTGATTTATTTATTTTTTGCTTGCTTGCTTGCTTCCGTTCCTCCTTCCTCCTTCTTCTAAACTTGCTCCCCACAGATATCCCAGAAAATATGGGAAAATATCCTCTTAATATACATTTCAAAAGCACCATTAGTATAATTCAGCCTTTGAGACAGAAACCCATTTTAATCTTTCAGTGCTTTGCTTATCCCTTATACTGAAAAGTCGTGTAAATAATTTTGGCAGTTTAGTATCATTAGAAAAGATAGTCTCTTCTAAAATTGCCTCTTGCAGAATTCTGTCCTTCTTCTGAGATATCCCTTGAACTATTTATATTCTCCTGTGCAGATGGTATCCATGTTTTGAGATATTCCTTGAACTGTTTGCTTCTCTGTGCAGATGTATTTCTATTTTTTTCCCAGATACCATCTTCCAATATTCTTGTCACTTGCCCATTGTTTAGTTTCTCACAAAAGCTGTTATTTTTCTGCTATAAAGGATTCAAGCAATCTTAAAAACAAAACAATAATATTCTTTGAAGATATTTTAGGATAAGATTCATGAAGTATACTAAAAAACTCCTGAGGCTGTTTTTATATGGACCTATTCAACATTTACCTCCATAGATGAAGAAACCATAGCTCAGGTGTTATACTGGATACCAGTAGCAATGCTGAATGCCTATAAAAGAAGAAGTTATAAAAATTAGTTTATTGCAGAAATGGAAACAAAACTGAAAACTCATTTCATTAATTTGCATTTATGGTGGCAAACTATTAAACTTGTTCTTTTTATATGCAGGTTTGCTGCATTCCTCACTATAGTCTACCCTTACTTCTGTAAGCAATATTAAAGTTATAAGAAGCAAGGAAATTGACAAGAGGAATATCTGTTCTTTTCTAAAATAAATGAAATATGGTGTCAGTTAGAAAAAAATGTTAGAAATATACATTTTGAAAAAAATGTACCTTTTGGTTACAATCCTTGACATGGAAGCATGACTTCTTTCGAAGTTAGTGCGCTGCGCTTCCTTCTTACTAGATAAGACAGAACTTTGAATTGATCACAATAATTAGTCATGACTCATACTACACTGATTTTCTGTATTCCAACTATAAACCAAGACATCCATTTGACTAATAATGTAAATGCAAGTGTGACAAAAATATTGTCATATAACATAAAATTTATCCTTGAAGGATTTTCTAAAAAGTACTGTTTACTGGAAATATTATATTAAAAGACTAAAATGCATGCTATAATCAAAACATAAGATACTACTTTCAGAAAGGGTCTTCAAATATTTATTATAATATTTGAGATATTAATGGACAAGTCAAATTGAATTTTCTTTAGGGAAGATTTTTATGTCACAGCATAGTAATTTTGATGTCTATATAGTTTCATCAATCTCATGTCAGTGAAAATACAAAATATAGACATTTCCAGATTGTAGACTTAGCTATAGAAGCACGTTCTTCTAGCTGGATTTCATTTGCTACGTTGGGAGCAACATAAATTATGTAGTATGTTCAATGTATGGTGCCCAGAATTAGAAATAATAGCCCTGTATACAAGTATTAACATATAGCATTAGCAATAGCACTTAGACGTATATACTGTTCCATAGTGCTTTACAGCACTCTCTGAACAGTCTACAGAGTCAACATATTTGCCCCCAACAATCTAGGTCCTCATTTTACCGATCTCAGAAGGATGGAAGGCTGAGACAACCTTGAGTCAGTCAGAATCGAACTCCTGGCTGTGGGCAAAGTTAGGTTGTAATATTGCATTCTAACCCCTGCACCACCATGACTCCTGCATGTTTAGTGCATAATAAATTATTAAGCATCTTAGATAGCCATCTTTATTTGTGTTTGTCATGTATGTATGTCCCACCTAAGTCCCAAAGGAACTCTACTAAAAAAGTATTGTATAAAAGAATAGAACAATGCAACTCATAACAATATTAAGATTAAGAAAGAAAATAAAAATAAAAGAAGAACATTTAAACCAAAGTTAGTGCTTTAACAACCTGGAAAGTAGTTTGGCCCCAGAGCAACCATCAACTAGCAAATACCTGAATAAAGAAGTTCATATTCAGTTGTTGTTTTAGAAAGATCAAATGTGGTGGCTAGGTGAATTTCTTTGGGGGAGGATCTATATCCAGGTTGCTACCCTCAAGAATGCCCTATTGCCACCCTCAATATAGGGAAATAAATTCCTTTTCATTCTTGGTTACAGCTGAGTGCAAACTGATCGTAATAAATACTATATTTATATTCACCCCTTGTGTTCTTGCCTTCTCATATATAGATGACACATGATATCAAAAATGAAACTGAATTCCTGTGCAGAAATTATGGCATGCTAGAGATTCAAGTTTGGCAAAAGAGCATATTTTAATAGCTTGCCAAAATAACAAAATGTGAGTATTGCAGCACAAGCCACAGAGAGTCAGTGTAAGGTTAGAAGGCCAATTGGAGCATTACTGAGCAGCTTTTAGAGAATAGCACCTTGTTTGGTCACAACCTCATTTTCTTTCTTTTTTTTTAAAAAAAAAGATGCATTGAGGGTACTATGAGAAGTTTACTGTAACACAACATTTCCAACAAAGATTTCTATTGTAACTGAGGGTAACTGAAAGATGAGGACGAATGGAAAATAGTGTGCTTTCTCACACTGAACAGAACAGATATCCTTGATGTGTATGATACATTTACATTCATGAAAGAAAAAAAAATACTTCAAAGGCTATTGCAGAAATTTAAGACAGAAATTTGTCCCATGAAAACAATACACAAAAGATTTTTCTTCAGATTGTGCCTTCAAAACAAGTATGAAACAACTGAAAAGTATTTGAAACTAAAGAGTAAGCCTTCTGACTGCATATGTTGACCAAATTTTTGATCAAGTATCAAATTATATGGAGCAAAAGGAGTGTAAAAATGCTTACTTAGAGGGATGAACCTGTCTCCAGAAAACACAGTTACAACTGAAGAATTATGGGACACCATGATGATATTTATCTCTCTGGTATTGTGCATTAGCTATCATAAAATCTTGTGAGGAAGCAATAGAACAGAAATATGTTTTTGACCCTTACAAGGAACCAGCAGCAGACAAAATAGTGGAAACAGGACAATGTATATGCAAATACTGCAACGAATCATGTAAGAATAGAAACTATAAAGCTAGAAGTTATACTTAAGTTATATATTTAAATGTTACAAGTGTTAAAAATATAATCCCATGAATAAAACATGGAAATTATATTAAAAAACCCTCCATAAATATCCATCAGTACCAAAGGAGTATGAATATAATGAAGATAATTTCTTTACAGGCTCATTTCCTTTGAACAAGGCGAGATATCAGAAGGAGGATGGGTGAAACAATATCTGCTAGAAGATTGTCCACTGCTTCTACAATTGAGACTGGTGTGAAGGCCAGCTGAATACCTGCAAGTGACAATAACAGATTGAAGACCAAGCTATGTCTGTATCAGTAACCATGCAGAGTAGGTGACAGTGAATTCACTGATACAAGACTATTGGTAATATCAACTTTGTGGATAAACCTTGTTAGCCATCCAAAATATATGAAAAACTATAAATAGTTGAGTATGTTTACTCAGTCAACTGGGAACAGGAAAAATATATATATCCTGGTATTCTCCATAACAATGGGTATCTTCATCACATTGCTCTCAGTAAAATTCACAACTGGTGCTATATAGTATTACAAAGGTATCAGTAGCACTAAAAACAAATTTGAAAGAAGAACAAAATGGAATGGACACCATATGGTTATTACAATTTTGGATACATGTGCTTGGTTATGTTCTTCTGAGGTGTTTCATTGTACTATACAACAACTGATGGAAATCATTACATGGTGTGTGTGCATTTATATTACATTATACATTACATTATATTTTAGCTATTTAGATATTAGAAACAGCCAGGTCTTCAATATTAAATTGAACAAAAGTGAATGTTTTTAAAAAAGTTTAATAAACAGACTATCTGGCAGAAATAGTACTGAAATATGTCACTGAATCAGAACAACTAAAAAAAGGCAACCGAAAATATGCCAAAATTGACATGTCATACACTAAATTTTATCCCAAAATTCATTCCCAGCCTAACTGCCCATAGACATTAATATGAAATCATTACCTCTCAAAGAAATGTCTGTCACTAAACTTCGGCACATGACAGAGATGTAAACTGCATAAAGAATTGTCTAAGTATAATATCTGTTCTGCAATCTTAGGATCCTTCTAAAAGAAGCAAAGTGCCCACTGATGTGTCCAAGGACAGCTTGGGTGCTATTTTATTCCATGGCTGCTGGATAAAATTCAAGGTACTGCTTATTACCTATGAAATCCTTCTCTTTATTTCTGCCTGTTTGGTATGATTGGCCAGAGTAGGTGCCTTCCAGATCCTTTCAAATAAATCTTGTCATCTTGGACTGAAGAAGTGTGTCTACTCTGTAATGGCCCCTGCCCTCTGGAACACCTCTCCTGAGTTATGTCAGTTCCCATATTCAAGTGTTCCATAAATCTCTTAAGAGTTGACTCTGTTCTTAGAGTCAGGGTTAGTGTATTTGTAGAGCCCCTGTTAATTTTTTTAGACTGAATGTTATTTATATGGTTTTGTTCATGCTGTCAGGTTTCAAAGTAAGCATTCTTTTAAGTATTGTAAACCACTTGGAGTAGTTTTGGAGATGTGTGGCCAATCAACAAACAAAATGCATCAAGTGTACTGATACTAATTAAACAAATGCATAGCCACACAGAAAAAGAGACAATTGGATTGCTATTTGGATACAATTTCCCTAACCCTACCCATTTAAATGGGAAGCAATTGTATGTTCCTTGCAATATATTCACTTTCTTTTGTTCCAGTTCAGTTTTAGATCCAGATTGATCTTAATAAACAAGGTCACTTCAACTCTTGTGTCACTGTCTTCTCACACGTGAAGGACAAAGCTACTAATCATCAGTGGAATATATATATATCATCTAATAAATATGTTTCTCATCAGCATGACATGGCATGGATTGGATGCTGATCTTGTGATGCAAGTGTAAATGTGGAATAGCATTCATTCTCAGGAGCAATATCTCATGTAATAAACAAACAAACAAACAAACAAACAAACAATAAATAAACTAATAATCAATCAATCAATCAATCAATCAATCAATCAATCAATCCAGATTGCTCTGTTGAATGAGGCTAAAGGTCCAGCTAATTCACCATTTCATTGGTGGCCATATTTTTTGGAAGATATACAGTAGCAGCATTTGCCTGATATTTAAATAATTAGCTGTAACACTTTCATATGGACCCTTTTCTCTGCTTTTATAAATCTAGAGAATCAAGTCTTCACATTATATTGCCACGAAGCGATTGATTCATATTTTTAGAAAATTTTAAAGAAAGCAAATTACAATAATTTCAATTCCATATGACAAAATAAGGTTGAACCTGTACAAATAATGTTGAATGTTTCAATTTTGACTTCTATTTTTATACAGTACTCTTAAGACTAAAATCTGTTGTCCAAAACCTTGTACTGAGACTTTTCTTCTGATTCTTGAACAGTGTTTCTCCAAGTTCTATACTACCCTGAAGCATCTATTTTATGGTCACACTAGGGATTATATTTCAGATTCATTTTCATTTTGCATTTAGTATACAGTGCATAAATTGTACTTTGTGTACTTACCAGTGAAACAAAATTAAATTAGTTGTAACTATTTTTAACTAAATTAGCATTCACAAAATAGGTATCTTTTACATTGGCTCTCTAGCCAGCAATTATACTAATTAATAAATAATATGCAACTACAGAGATGACTGTAGTGAATATCCTGCTCTCTCTTTCTAATATTTATTAGGGTATTTTAATATTAGAGTTCATTTTCGTCTCCTAACCTCTGCAAACCTCCTCTTCAGTGCACATGGAAAAGTGCACTGTCTGCACTGAGAAATGCCTAAGAACTGGTCTTGCATGAAACTGCCATCCTCAAAGTCAACTTGTGCTATTTTGGGTTCCTTCACAGGTAAGCAGGCAGGCAGCAAATTGGTACAGTGCGCTGATAATTGACCTGAGTCAAATAGTCTGTTCTTTCTTCTGTCCTAGTTATGATGCTGATTTCTATTTATTTCATGCCCTATTTATCTATATATATAAAAAAGGCTGTATGTATGTATGTATGTATGTATGTATGTATGTATGTATGTATGTATGTATGTATCTATATATGTATGTATCGCCTTGAGCAATTTCAACCAAACTTGGTACATAGATGACTTACTATCTGGAAACAAATACTGGGGTGGTGGTGGTGGTAAGACACCCCTAAGGTGTGTGTGTGTGTGTGTGTGTGTGTGTGTGTGTCTGTGTGTTCCAGCATAACTCTGGAACGCCTGGGCCGTTAAGGTGAAAAGGTGCAGTGTCCTAGAGCGGCAATTGTTTGTGATGTCAGTTCCTTCGCAGCTTCCTCTGGAAAGCCAGCTGTGACGTTCGCTCTCCAGTGCACAAATGGGGAAGCGCCTGATGGATTTGGGGCAAAGTGCCAGGATCGTAGACAGGGTGGGAAAGAGGGATGACACCTTGATTGGACCATGGTGACTGATTGTTTGGGGAAGGGAGAAAACTTTTACTTTTAATTAGGTGAAAATCGTGGGAACATTCAGAGTCGGTTTTAACCAGCCTGTGCCAATATGATATATCCAAATAAAACTATTCTTTGAGGAATCTACCTGCCTCGGAGCTATGCTTTCAATGGGTGCATTACTCGGAACGTTGACATAAGCTTTATCTAGCATGCATGGGATCTAGGTTGCATATGAAAGCATTCCCCCCCCCCCCCCCCCCGCCCCCGCGCA
>QLTV01003281.1:736138-755427 GCA_003457575.1 Thermophis baileyi | reverse complement strand
AAAACTAGAAAAAAAAATAAAAATAAAATAAATAAAGCCAAAAAAAGATGGCGACCGCATGCACAGTGTGGAAGTTCACCTTCTGAGCATGCTCAGAAAAAAAATAAAAATAAAATTTGAAAAAAATTAAAAAAAAAGATGGCGGCCCCCACGGACCGGCAACCACCGATCCGGTTCTGATGATGTCACTAGCAGGTCGCCCCTGGTTCGGGCGAACTGGTCCGAACCGGTAGGAACCCACTCCTGGATGATGGGCATCGGAGTAGGGGGAAGAAAGGCCCCTCTTAATGGCTCCCTGACAGACAAAGGCTTCGACATCTATAAATACACGGGCAATGGCGGGTTATCAGCTAGTACTATATAAACTGCACATAATCAAGATAAACTTATTTTTGCATCGTCTGTGCATGTGCATCCAGGTATACATAGAGCCTTCTATACATATCCTCATGTTTTCCATTTACTCTGTGTAGCAACTTGCTTGTAATTGTAATACAAATGTGACCTAAATATGAGGAGATCAGAAGCACGAAATCAGTTCTATTCCTCGGTTTATTGGTTTCATAATAAACAGAAAAATGTTATGGTTTAGAAGGAATCTTTTTTTTTGCATTATTCATTTGTAGTATTCAAGAAGTGGGAATAATAAGTGCAAGTCTAATTCTCTATAGGTTTATTGAGAAGGAAGTCATAAAAAGTTCTTTAAGGCAGTTTAAAGAAGTTCAATCATCAGTATTTTTATAATACTATATTTTTTCAGCAAGTTCAAAAAGGAAAAATAGGTCTGGAATTGCAGTAGAAACCATTCACTAGTCTTTCATATGACTAAATTATACCATAAAATATATGCATTGCTATATCATGTTGACTTTATATATTTTCATGCTAAGTTCATGCCAGATGTTAACAATCTAACTTCAGAAAAGGACTATGCAGTTTTTGCCATACTTTCACAAACCATTGTTACACGCTTACTAACCCACTCCTCTGCTTTTAATTGTACCTCCAGTATGATTTAGTATGCACATACCTTCCATATTCTGGATAAAAAAATAAGGTCAACCCACACTTATAAGTGAGCAGCCTGGTCATACAATAAAACTGTCATGGTTTTATGAAAGAGGAGGATGTCAGGGAAATCTGGGTAGCTTGAAAAGAAGCCCTAACCTAATTAAAGTGGCAACCTTAGAGCCCATTCCTGTTTAGCCAATGATATTAAGGAATGTAATGATTTGATGTAGAGGTGAAGTCTGTGTGACTTTGCTAAACAGCTACATGACTCATTTTAACTGTAGCACAAACATACCAGGGATGGGTTCCGGATTCTTCTACTGCCAGTTTGCTCAGAGATGCGACACGCAGGTGGGCGCGCATCATGTGCCGTGTGGGCGATTTGCGCGGGCGCACGTGTGCATGCGCAGTACTAAAAAAAAGCTTCTGCGCATGCACAGAAGCAAAAACCAAGATGGTGCGCCTACAGCACCGCTGAGAGAACCAGCTCAGGGGCGTGGCAGGCCTGGGTCACTGCCGGTTCCAGCAACCCAGGCCGCCAAGTTACTAATGGCTCTATAGAACCGGTCCGAACCAGTAGGAATCCACCTCTGAAACATATCCTACTAACCATTTTTTGAAGACATGTCTTTATGACATAACCTTGGTCTCATTCCCAACTCATTACAGGAGCAGCCTAAATTTGTCCTTACATGTTCAGTTTTAAAGTAATGTCTTTTGTCCTTAGACCCCAGTGTGCACATGTATCACCTCTCCTGCGGGAGCTGCATTGGCTGCCGATTTGCTTCTGGGTATAATTCAAGGTGCTGGTTGTCACCTTTAAAGCCCTTCATGGCTTGGGACCAGGTTATCTGAGGGACCGTCTCTTGCCGGTCACATCTACCTGACCCATCAGAACAGGGAGGCAGGGAATGCTGCGGGTCCCATTCCCTAGGAAGATACACCTGATGGGACCCAGAAGAAGGGCCTTCTCCATGGTGGCTCCTCTCTCTGGAACATCATTCCCCCAGAGATTAGAATGTCCCCCACTCTAACACTCTTCCGGAAGGCGCTGAAGACCTGGTTCTGCCAGCAGGCCTGGGGAACCCAGAGTGGGATGGAGCCCATTAAATGTCTCGTGTGATCTGCTGTCGCCAGGGCGGGGGGTGGAGGGTGGGGGTGATTTTATTATATTATATTAATTTATTTGATTCTTTTTTATTAGTTTTATTGTTTTAAATGAGGTTTTATATTCTGTAATCCTCCTTGAGTTGCCATGTGCAAATAGGCGGCAATATAAATTAAACAAACAAACAAACAAACAAACAAATAAATACATGGCATCTGAACAATCTAGAATGCCTCATGCAAAACCTTGGCAATTATGTTATCACTAAATTGACTTTGCTTTAAACATTGCTTCAGTCATAATTGACTTGGATGTCTTGTAGGCCTACAACCAGCAAAAAGGATAAAACAGTATGCAACATGAAGATAATTTCCCCAATATCTGAGGAACAATCCACAGAAATAAGATACTGATCTACCTGGAGAGAACCAAACCATGTTCAGGCTCCTCAGATTCAAAATGCTTGCTAAAAAAAGCCAGGGCTTAATAGCTTTGTGCAAAGCTAGAAAAGTCAGAGATTGATTGATGCTACTAATCTTAAGTAACTTGTATTTATTGGATATTAATTATAAATTCATTTTGCAGCTTCCAGAATGAATAACTCTGTATTTGATCCTATGTAATTGGTGCAGTGGGAAGCCCCATTATAGTATCTTTTCTCTACCTAGGAGAGAAAATCTCATGAGGAAATAGAAATAGTCATTGCAGAAGTACATTTGGTGCCCATAAATAAGACACATCACTTATGGAAAGTTTCCACATTTAAGTGTGTCATGGGCATTTTTTAAAAAAATTGATGCAGACTTTAGATTTTAGAATGCTATATCTGATGGTAACTTACACTAGATTCAAGAAGAGTTTGTGTGTATATAATAGGTATGCAACTTATAACTTGACGGCTGGTTTTCTATTTAGCTTTGCACCCATGAGGGAGACCTATATTAGATGGATCATAGCAATAAGATATACGAAAATAAATTATTGTTCAAATAATTCTATAATAGTTTCATGGGCTGAATTTTCGGTGATCTGGATGTGTTTCTCTAGCTTTCAGAAACTTCAGAGAAACGTGTTTTGTTTTATGACTAAGGCCAACAGAAAAGCATTGGCATACCCAAACTACAGATTTTATATTTTCAGAGCAGCTGCTCCATGACTTTTAAGCAACTGTGAAAGCACATTGTTTCAACTGTGTTTGGATCTATCTTTTCTCCTCATCCCTCTCTACCACAATATCCTCTAAAAACATCCCTATAAATCAGAAGCAAAAAAAAAAGTATCAAAGTTAATCAATTGCAAATTTGCTTTCAATTAGGTTTTTGTCTGTTTCATCATTATAAAATAAATTGAATTATTAGTAGCAGAATTAGTGAGATATAATAATGCATAAGCAGTGTAACCTATGTCTTAATAAAATATTTCATATTTCTGTGCATACACTTCATAGAAATAAAGTGCAAGCTGTCTCATGGTAGTATCTGCGCACTGTTTAGTATTCGTTTGTGACTAGTGAAGCTGAAATGTCACATTATTCATTACACTATTGTAGCAGAGTACTCATATGCTATTGGTTGTGGTAATATAATGTTTCAAAGAATTGAATCATTTTCTGTTGGCTGAATAGAAATCTTACTTGTTGTTTCCTAGAGTTTTAAATTATAAGTGAATTTTTTCTATAAAAGTTGAATATCATATTTTCCCAACTTTTTTTATTTGAGCATATTATGATGTTCATAATTTTTACTTTGATGTTCAATGCACTTCTATATATTGCAATGTCCAAAACCATTGCAAAAACAATAACCAATTTCGTATGTAGTAGAAATAAGCTTAATTCAATTGCTTTTGTCCTTTAATTAACCTAATCTGTTTCCCTGACCACTACCATTTTGGATTTTTTTCACATGATATTAATATTTTATAACATGACACCTTTCCTAGTAAACATGAAGAATCAAATTCTGACAGGTTATTTTTCAGTGAATATATTAAATAAATTACTGGTTTTTGGCCAATTTTTTGATGTTCTGGCTCCAGAAAATGAAATGTGAAAAGAATTACATGTGAAGTTCAAATTAATCCAATTGAGATTAAACCATAATTAATCCAATAATACAGGCTTGGAAACCTGAGGCAGATGTGAGAAATGTAAAATGAGTAAAACAAACTCATTTTCTAGGAATCCAGAGCAGAGGTGGGTTCTGATTTACCTCGCTGCCGGTTCGCTTCCTCACGCGCTGCGTGGGCGCGTGCACCGTGTGAGCGTGTGCGCCGTGTGAGCGCGCACACATGCGCAGTGCTAAAAACCCAGCAAAAAACAGCTTCTGCGCGTGCACCGCCTATGGCACTGCCGAGAGAGCCGGTTCAGGGGCGTGTGCAGCAGGGGGAAATTCCTGCTACTGGTTCTATAGAGCCAGTCCGAACCGGCAGGAACCCACCTCCAATCCAGAGGCTGTGTGAGAGCACACCTCATCCTCACCTGGACTGTACAACCTCTAAAAATCACACAAAAATGGAATTTGCCTTTGAGAATAGTTTTTGTGAGATGTTGGTGAATACTGCTGTGTCACCCAAAATGTCATATGATGTGTCAAGTTTGATACACATGTCACAGGTTTGCCACCACTGTCCTTATCCATAGTTTATACCATGGCAACAAACTGTAACATGCCATTGAATGTTCTATGTCATTTTTGAGAATATTTCTTTTAACTTTTATTGGTAACAAGAAAACCTGAACCATCCAGGATTTCCCATCATAAGGAGAAGCCTTTTGTGCAAGTAGCTAAACTTTTCCCCAGGGAAATGATGAAGGGTGCACAATGTAAATTGAAATCAGGGGTTTTCCCATTACCATTCTTTCTTCCAGGCTCTTGAATAAATGAACCAAGGATCCTGTCAGTCAGTTAAATTATGAGATGTTGGAAATGACAAAAAAATGTGCTCTTTTCCCTCCTCCAGTCTAGTGATCTTCTTTTTCAAAATGTGGATGCCAAGAGCTGATTTTAGAACTCATCTTAAAATGCTGTGCACTATGGAAAATATTTGTGTTTTTCTTTTTAGGATGGGACATAAAATGTTTATCGAGGCCAACAATTTAGGGAAAATGCCTAGATAAAACCAACATGAAACAAGGCAATGTATATATATTAAAAATCCTAATCAAATCCCAAATCCCTCTGGTTTCTGATAATTACAAAACACATTTCATTATTCTTTCAAAGTTCTGAAGAAGCATTAAAATAGAATCCATCCAAGTTTTTTTTCTCAATGTAAATCCAGACAAATAGCTTTCCCAGCAATAGTATCTGCAAGTGAATACAGTACAGCCTTTTCATTGACATCAGATTAGCTACTGGAACCCATCCAGGCTCAGCTGAGGACACAAAAACCTGATTTAGTTTAGTCTTCCGTTCATATCTGATCAGTTTCCAGACTGGTTGTCAATGGAAGCACTGTACATGCCAAAGCCAGCTATTCCACACTTCCTGTATTTCACACTCTATATTTTCCAGAAACTTAATCCTATATCAGAATGCTTGCAGATAGGTAAGTGAGGAGATATTTTTGTTCATTAATCCATCAATGCCAGCTTTTTCCTCAAGAAAGCTTGGGTAGCTACATACTAGATGAGAAACTATTTTTATTTTTACAAAAAAAAAAAAAGATCCTATTGAAGTAATCCCAATACAAAACTTTCCTTTCCCACTCTCAAAACTTTTGATTTTCAGTTGATCCACACTTTTTGCTTGTCCCAACATGAGTATGAGCCACCCACCCTTTCTGGCGGACAGGAATGTGTGATGCTATTTTCAACCTATCCATGAAGTGATGAAAACTTCATCCATGTTTGTCTGCATTGCTTGACAGAAGAAGGAAAAACAACCTATTTACTGGCTGTGCTTAGTTGCACTGTTGGCAACTGTCTCTGCTCCACTGGCTAGTGTATGCTGTGGCAAGAAGTTTTCCTCCCTAGATCCTTCACAGTCCTCAATTAATTTTATCTCAACTAACAAATTACTACAGCTGTAATTGTCACAGCAGTTAGGGATCCAGACCTGGGGAAATACAATAAGGCAACTTTTATTTTAAAGCTGGTGGCTATACCTTAACATTTCTCCATTTTATGCTTTAACTTTGTGTTGCCATCAAGTTTTTCAAAAAGTATATATAGACTTATTATGGAAAGGAAAAGTTTCCTGGCCTGGGTGAGTGTGTACAGCAGTATTTTTCAAACCTGGAAATTTTAAGTAGACTTCAACTTCCAGAATTCAGAAGTAGACTACAACTTGAGAATTAGGGACAGTCAAATCAGACATGCTTTCTCAAATTACATTTCTATTTTAACCTTTAAATATCTTTTATCTGAACGTTGTCTTGCTTATGGCTCTTCTCCCTGTTCCTCAAGGTTATTCCTACATCCCATTCCATCATGTTATTTTCTTATCATTCCCAGGTAACATTTCTCAAGATATATAATCTGTAACTTTGCTGAGTTTGGGGCTCTTTTGCATTATTTTGGCCAGTCGTCCAGTGATCACTATAGCTGTGCATGCCTATAAAAAGACTTTGTTACATCTGTCTCCAAATGCTTTGGCTCCTTATTTAAGTAAGCATTTTTCCCACAACAGCCCGGTGTAGCAGCTTGCTGCATTTGGCATGTCCCTGACATTTTTTGCAAGTTTGTGGATTTTGCTCATGCCCTTCTCCTTCTCCAACTGAGAACCCATTTGGAAAAGAAGAAGGGTAGGACAAAACGGTGAGGTTTCTAAGATTAAGTTGAGGATAAGTGTTTTGGGGGCTCTGCAGGAACAAGTCTGGATGAGTTGCGGCTTTGAAAAGCAAATAACCAGTCTGTGTCTCACTCTTCAGTAGAGAGTAATGGATAGTGGAAATTCTAGATACTAGCTTCTGTGAATATTATTGCACAATAGAGGACAAGGGCATGATAGGGTGATGATGGATGTTTGTTGTCTGACTTAATAACCTGCTGCTCATTGATCATGGTGTGGTGTGTCCCCTGATACATTCCTGCCTGTACAGCAGGACTGCCTCTCCACTGCCATCAGATGCAGAGATATGGGAAATTCCTCTGTGATCTCTGCACTCTGAAAAGCAAGCAGGAGGATAGCATAAGAAGAAAGCTCTTTCCACATGTGTGTTTGTACCCATGTAAACTTCCTGGGTCAACCCTGAAGCTGACCTGACCGAAGCCATCTTGGAGCTTCAGTGTTGCCACACTGGAGCTGAGGGATAGGGAGAGGGGATTTGAGATAGTTGGGATTTTGTAGCCAAAATAAAACACTTTCCTTGGGAACCAAGGAGATGCTCACACCTGGTCAGAGGAAGGAGGAGTGATGTCACCAGGCAACCAGACAGAGCCGTGATTGGACCATCTGACTGATTGTTTTGAGAAAGGGAAAAACTTTTACTTTTAATTAGGTGAAAACCGCGGAAACCTTCAGAGTCGGTTTTCACCAGATCTGTGCCAATATGATATATGCAATAAAGCTATTCTTTGAGGAATCTACCTGCCTCGGAGTTTTGCTTGCTATGGGTCTATTGCTTGGAACTCTGACATTCTGCTGCTGACCAGAACTGATTTTCCAGCCATAGCAAGCACGGGATTAGAAATTGTTTCTCAGTGACCCTCCATTTAGAAAGCAAGAGGGATTGATGACTGTGATTCAGTGGGCTGTATAAGTGGCTGAAGAGGGCATGGACTTGGTAGAATATAGTGACCAACATGGGGCATGCCTAGATAACATGGGCCAAACAAATTCCAAAAGAACAAAGGAGCTACACATGAAGTGGTGCCCAGAACATGCAATGCACATGTTGTAGAGGCAGTTGATCTTAGACTACCATTTTTGCCCATTTGGGCTAAGTGGACTAAAGGGTACAGCTCTGCTGGGACTAGCTTGTTAACTCTGGCTAATATAGTTATTTTGATAAACAAGGATTCATCATGGCTTACTATAGTATGTAAAATGTCCTGAATACCTGAATGATCAATGAAAATATATAACAGTAATATTCATGGTATGTTTGTCAAAACCTGTTAGATCAGGGGTGTCAAACTCACGTCGTCATGGCAGTGTCACGTGACGTATCGGGACTTTTTTCCCTTTTGCTAAACTGGGCATGGGCGTGGCCAGCTGGGCATGGGCGTGGCCAGCGCGTGATGCATCCAACCCGTGGGCCGGGGGTTTGACAGCCCTGTGTTAGATGGTGTGTGCTATGTCACAATCCAAGCCTCGTATGTCATATGCAGTTACAAAAGGGCCAAACAAAGGGATGGCAAAAAGTTATAACAATGCCCAACATCCCCTGCAGATGCCCCTGGAATACAAATCATTAAGCTTATTATTCAAGTTTGGAATAGAAGTATATTTGTTCTCTGTTTCAAAACTCAGCACAGGAATGCAGAGCAGTATTGCATTATGGATAAATAAACATTTTCCTACTTGACACAAAAATAATCAGGTTTCGTGAGCCCACCTCATAAATGCAAAATTTACATTGGTCTCATCAGCTTGTGTAGACCTGATCAGACTGGAAATGGAGCACAGTTTTCTAAAAGCTCTTCAAATGCTACATCTGTCCTAATCAGTGTAGATAAGCAAGGCACAGTTAAGCTTTGGACATAACATGGGCTAGAGAAAGTGTTTCTAGAAATGATTTTTGTCACAACATCTTGCAATTCAGATCTGAGAAAGAAGCAAGTCTTTTCTCTAGTAACTTCTTTTGATTAGAAGCTCCTCTGTGCTTGGGGAAAAAAAATTTGTCCTGGTATTTGTATATGTAATATATGTAATAAGTAACATATAGTAATAAAACTCACAAAAGTGACACACAATGTAAAGAACAATGTAAAGAACTTAGCCCATGTTTATAGCATAGGAGGGATGATGACGATGCAGTATTGTAGCCAATGAGGTTTATCTGAGGGGCAATTATTGCTAATGGAAAGACAATGATGATAATGTTATCCATTCAGTCAGATCTGACTCCTGGCAAGTCTATGGGCTAGGTCTCTCCACATCTTCCGATCTTGCATTAATTCTTGGAGTTTTTCTATGCTCTGGCTGGGGTTAGCTTTGGTGGTGTCCAGCCATCATGTTCTTTAACAGACTGGTTTCCTTTTACCTCTAACTCTTCCAAACATGGTTGCTGTCTCTATTGAATTTCCTCACATGACATGACCAAAGGAAGTGAGATACAGTTTCGTGGTTTTCAGAAGAGGGAAATGTTTAATTTTGGAAACCATGAAAAACAGTAATGAAACAGAATTAAAATAATTAACAAAAGCAATTACCTTCATAAATTTTATCAGATGTTTAGCATAATATTAATGAATATCTGCATCTGTAACATACAGTACCAGGGGTGAAATCCAGCAGGTTCTGACAGGTTCTGGAGAACCAGTAGCGGAAATTTTGAGTAGTTCGGAGAACCGGTAGCGGAAATTTTGAGTAGTTCGGAGAACTGGCAAATACCACCTCTGGCTAGCCCCAGCGTGGGTGGGAATGGAGATTTTGCAATATCCTTCCCCCAGGAGTGGGGAGGGAATGGGGATTTTGCAGTATTCTTCCTCTGGAGTGGGGTGGGAATGGAGATTTTGCAGTATCCTTCCCCTGCCACGCCCACCAAGCCACGCCCACCAAGCCATGCCCACAGAACTGGTAGTAAAAAAATTTGGATTTCACCACTGTACAGTACATAAGAGATGAGGAACTTGTGGCCATCCAAATGTATCTGACCAGATAATTCTCAGTGTCCATCACTATTTGGCATACTGGAAGGGACCCTTGGGAGCTAACATATAGAAACATCTGGAACACTACAGGTTTTTCATTTAAAAGTGTCATACATCTTTTGGAGCAATGGATGGAAAGTAATTAAGGAGAGAACCAACCTAGAACTAAGGAGAAATTTCCTGACAGTTAGAACAATTAATCAAGTGGAACAACTTGCTTCCAAAAATTGTGGGTGTTCCATCACTAGAGGTTTTCAAAAAGGGACTGGACAACCATTTGTTTCATATGGTATAGGGTTTCCTGCTTGAGCAGGGGGTTTGACTGGAAGATCTCCAAGTCTCTTCCAACTCTGTTATTCTGTTATTTGGCAATGATAACTAAATATGGAAATGTTGAAGATAGATGTAAAGGAACCCGATATTTGTCTGCATTATTAATATAATTATACCAGTGCATTTTTGTTCAAAAGTATTTAATGTTAACTTCAGGATCAACTATAGTAAATGTAGAAACCTTTCCTTAGCATTACCTGGTATATCACATAGTCAGGTTTGTCTGCACGTGTCCTTGTTGCATTGTGTGTCTTAAGGTCCCTTTTTTTCTGCCATTGATTATCCAGTTAGATAATTAAGAAGGTGGGAAATATTTATTTCTGGAGCAACATTGTTACCTGGAAACATGCTAAAAATTTGGCTGAAAATTTAGCAACACACGTAATAATTATTTAAACAACTCAATAGATTTGTTAAAATAAACAAATTATTTAATAATATGGGCAAGCTTTCGCTATTTGGTGAAATGCCTCACCTGTATGATATGCATACTGTGTATAAGGGAAGCAGCAACTTATTATGGGAAATATCCACACTCATAAGTCTAGTGCTAGCAGTTCTTGGCTGTTCTGTTTTCTGAGCTGACTGCAGGGGTGATGTGCAGAGGAGGAGAGAGCTGTTGCTATTAACTAAAAACCAGAGAGAAGGTAAATGCTATCAGCAAATTAAGCAGATACCACCAGTGAAGAAAGTGAGGCTGTGTCCCTAAACTGATTTAGTAACAGCCAACAGATTTGAGTCTGGGCCCACTAGAAACTATTTCACTTCCTGTTATTCATATTGTGGCAATAGAATAATAAAGCCTCCATAAACCTTTTTTCAATGTCCCTAAAATATAATTGCTGTTAAAAGTTCTAGTAAAACTTGCTGATATTAAATGTAGATGGTAATAAATGTAGCTAGTATTAAATGTAGTCGTTTAGTGCTAGGAATCACTTTCCATTGTCATGTACATAAATTCTATTGACATGCAGACATTCATTGCTACTGGCTGAATAAAAGATATTGAGTATACAGATATGGGTTTAAAAAACACCGGCTTTAGTGCTTTGTTGGTCAGTTGTACCCAGCCCCATCAACTTCAGGATCAATGAATAATGGCTGAAACTCAGAGGATTGTTGCCTGAGGTTATTATTCATCTGAGATTATTGTCCAGGAAAACAGATTCACACTTGGATGATTTATCTTTATCTTCCATAATTCAGTACCAGATGGAACACTGGCAATATGGCTCTAAGTATTCAAAAAGGAAAGGAAAGGAATTTCAAAGTGTCAGTAGAGAAAACTTACAAAGTACATATTCACATTTTATAATGACTAATGCTTTCTTCCTTGGCACTTGAGATGACATCCCTACCCACCCTTTTTATTTGCTCTTGGTACTTACCCTCTCTTCCTTCTAGCTGCAGACCAAATGAGGCAGTGATCAGTCGGCAGCATAAAGTATGTGTTTTCTGATTCCTACTTAGAAGAAAGAAACAGGAAGAACAAGATAGCACAGGTAATGGCAGTAGCCCTACTGACCTAGCTATAATATTTTTGAGCTACTCAAGATCATTTCTCAGTACAAGAGCTGGCTTCCTCTCGTTGGCATTCATTGTGATGATTTTGGAGACATGATAGCAAACAGATCCTGATATCACCAGTCAAATGATGGAACAGCTTTCCACAGGCTTCAAGACATTCCACAACTCAATTGGGTTTTGGAAGCAAGCCAAAGTAGAAGTATATTGGTTTTAACTATTTAGAGAAGGCCACAGGACTATTATGTATTGTTTTGGTTTGCAGGTTCTTATACTACAATTAGTCCTCGATTTACAACAGATCATTTAGTGACCATGCAAAGTTACAACGGCACTGAAAAACATGACTTATGACCGTTTTTCACACTTAATGACTGTTGCAGCGTCCCCACGGTCATGTGATCAAAATTCAGACACTTGGCAAGTGACTCATATTTATGATGGACGCAGTGTTCTGGGGTCATGTGATCACTTTTTACAACCTTCTGACAAGCAAAGTCAATGGGTAAGCCAGATTCACTTAACAACAGTGTTACTAAACAACTGCAATGATTCACTTAACAACTGTGGCAAGAAAGGTCGTAAAATGAGGCAAAATTCATGTAGCAAATGTCTCACCTAGTAACATAAATTTTGGGCTCAATTGTGTCATAAGTCAAGGATTATCTGAACTGTTGATTTTTTAAAAAAATATTTATGTTTGTAATTTAGTGGTAGTTTGATCTTTTGTATACCACCAAGAGTTGTAATGATTTATGGCAGGATAAATAAAATCCCAATAAACTTACACATTTCTTTCAGATATTATAACAGAATTGCCCAATCATGTTATTACCACAGATCATGATATATATGGCAGCATTTTGACCTCATTCTTAAATTTTATTTATTTTTGAAATTTATATGCCATCAGATTGCACCCAGTTTAAAACATCTTACAATAAAACACTGATACAGTAAATAATGCACAGTACCAATAAACTAGTAAACTCTAGTTTCAGATGGCACACAATCATTTCTCCAAAGCTCCTACAAGGATTTTGCCTTTATAACTTTCCAAAGAGTCTCACTGAAGGGCCAGTTTAGTTGCCAGAGGGAGCCTAAACCAGAGTTTGGGTTCCATGCTGAAAAAACAGTGTTTCCTGGTTTCAGCCCCCTTCACCTTATAAAATGAAAGCTCTACAAGCACTTTCTCCTCTGAGGATCTTCTTAGAAAAGGTGACTCTAGTCTGAGTAGACTATACTAAAGGTATATATTCCTGGGGTGAGTTCCAATATCTTTGTTACCCATGCTTCAGTTTTATAACTACCACATCAAATCTGTTATTCAGTATTCTCTAACAGTCTACAATCCAATACTGAAAGGAGAACAATTTTAAAAGCATTACTAAATGCAACAGAAAAAGTAATGAGCAGCAGCACATAAATGAGATTTAGCAAACCACACCAAACCCAAGTTGTATATAAGTAAGGTCCAGAGTTTTATGACTGACACAGCATCTGACATCAGAATGATTTATGCCTGGGCAGACCCCAGATATTTTGTTGCCTGAGGCAAAACATGGGGTTGTATCTTCCATATTCCATGTATAAAATGATGGGACTGATAGCTGAATCTTGCTATCAAGATTCTATCATTTTTTTGCTCTCATTGCTTATCAGGCAGCTTCATCAGACAGTAGTTGCTTAGCTCTTATGGGGGAAAGCTAAGTCCTACCATATAGAGCAGTGATGGCGAACCTTTTTTTGCTCGGGTGCCAAAAGGGCGCGCGCGTGCGCGTGCCCACACCCATAATGCAATGCCCTCCCACCCATGCATGTGCGCACAACCCCTCGCGCTGCCCCCCCACTGAAGCTCTGTAGCCTGTGGATGGCGAAAAATGGATTCCAGCTGATTTTTGGCCTTCCGGAAGCCGGGGCGGGGGGGAGGTCGTTTTTGACTTCCCCAGGCTTCAAGAAAGCCTCTGGAGCCTGTGGATGGTGAAAAATGGATTCCAGCTGATTTTTGGCCTTCCAGAGGCCGGGGGGGAGGTCGTTTTTGCCTTCCCCAGGCTTCAAGAAAGCCTCCGGAGCCTGTGGATGGCAAAAAACAGACCCAACGGCCCAACTGGAAGTTCGGAAATGAACTAGGCCCTAAAATTGACCTAGCATTGTTTAAGAAACTAATTCTTTCAAACTTTCGTTGAAATATAGAGGAAGAACTGAAAATCCTGGTCTTGGCTAAGTTTTTTGTGCAGCCAACTATTTTGCATAATCCCCTTGTAATGGTTCTTACTATCCCTACCTCCATTGAAGTGAGGACCCTACCTGTCAAAATGTAGTCTATGGTCCCTCCGTGCTAAAGATGTAAAGGTGCTAATATGTGCATAGATGCTAGGAGCATTGCTTGAATACTTCCTTTGTATGGCATACATACACACACATATACATACTGTATGTATGCATATACATACAAACATACACACACACACACACACACACACACACACACACTAATGGAACAGACATATTTATTTTGTTTCTTCATTGGCATTTATTGCTTCATCTTACATTTCCTTGAAATTGTTTTAGGATGTGTATTGCACAATTCTGCTTCTTTGAAATCTTTTCAAATACCATTACTAATACTTTCTATTTTCAGTTGTGGTAGCAGAGTTTGCAATATCTTCTTTAAAAAGTAATGCTCCCTTCCCAGAATGTCTAATCCTGTTTCAAACTACCCAAGCTAATTTATACAGAAAGTCATTAGATCAAAATCCAAGGCCTTAAAATACAGTAAGCCAGACTGATATGACTATTGATAATTATATCTAAGGTCTAGGGTTAAGTACATGAAAACGATCAGCAATGGTTATATACATTTAGTAGAATAACTCTGAATTATATTAACTGTTGAATACACCTCTTGGATCTGTATATTTCTGGCTTTAGCTAATCCCATGTGACTGAAGTCAATTTTCACAATACCATTTCTTTTCCAGTTACTACTATTGCTTCTGAAACAAAAATAGTTATTTATATGGTGCTAATTATAATGGTATGTGAGAAAGGGTTTGAGAAATGCTGCTTAAGGAATGGTCAGATAAGAGAGAGAATAGCCTGCAGCTGCATAATCTGATGAGAAAGAGGCTGAGGGCCGACCCTCCTGAGCTTCTTAGGCCATTAAAGAGGCAGCAGGAGGTTTGTACTTTCAGACTGTTGGAAGAAAAATCCATCCGGTTCAGTTCCAAGCTGGGAGAAAGACACTGGAAATAACATGGAGGCTGATTGGAAAGAAAGATTCTGTTTATTGGTGAACAGAACCACCACTGGGTTCTTCCCGGTTCAGACCGGTTCTATAGAACCGGTAGTAACTTGGCGGCCTGGGTCACTAGAACTGGCAGAGACCCAGGCCTGCCATGCCCCCGAACAGGTTCTTTCGGCAGCGCCATAGGCGCCGCCATTTTGTTTTTTGCTTCTGCGCATGTGCAGAAGCTTTTTTAAAGCACTGCGCATGTGCAAAGTGTGTGTGCACGCGGCGCAGCACTGAGGGAACCAGCAGCGAAGAAAAGAAGAACCCACCCCTGGTTCTGGGACAGCTGGCCAAATGGTTGATTAAGTGGATGGATCTTTATAGGTGTCTGTGACTTTGAAGTTTGAACTGTTCTGGGGGTTGTGCAATGAAGGGGCTTGTGTTCTGAAAGGGTGTTGGGCAATTCCTATTGTGGCTAATGTCCTGTGTTGGAACAAGGGGCTGCTTGTTCTAATCCTACCATTCTGCCTTTGTTAGCTGTCAAACTTTGCTGCAAGGAGTTCCGAAATATCCTGTTTTGAATGGATTTCTGCTGGCAGTATTTGCTTTGCTTATGAATGGAGCCATCTAGATAGTTGGCTTCCTCTTTCAATAAGCTCTTTATTTCCTTAAATGCTGGCATCTGTGGTAGGCTATTAAGAAAGACTGGGGCTGCTTTCTGCCTCTAAAACATGTTTCTCCATTTCTCCTGTAGAGAAATATAATATTCGACCTTTTTAATATTTCCCAAAATATTTCATTCTTCGGGGAGGGGGGGGGCTTCCCACAAGACTTACAGGATTCTATTAATGAAGCCTTAGAATAAAGTATGGGTTTTTTTGATGGAGATGGGAGTTTAAGAAATATGACATAAATAAAGTAAAATAAATAAATAAAAATGAAATCATCTGGTCATGTTTCCTATCTGATTTACCTGGAAAGTTGACAAATAGCAATATTGTTTAATGTTTCACACTTTTTAGCTGCCAATTTCCAGTCCTTGGAATGCTTCTAAGCCACATTTCTTGAAACATGAAGGTCTTTGCAGTGGACAATTTGAGGCCAGATTTATGGCCTTCCTGAGTTTTTTGACATTATACCACAAAGGTAAGCTTTAATCAGTATATCAGGTTTCCTTGTAATTTAACAGTTACAGTCAGTAGATTTACTCATCACACAAACACACTAAATAAACCTTGTAACAAAGATGAAATACGTTCTGCCTTTACATCCCAAAGAAACATTTTGGATGAAATGGATGAAAGCCTTGGGTGGGCAGGACAGAATATTTTGTGATATTTTTTATCATTTTACTTTAGTTGGAGCTACTGCTTAATTTTAAAAGTGCATTAACATTAAGGGGTATGTGTCAACTCGTAAAGCATTCCTGGCCTGCTCTCGAGTTGCCATAGGCAGGAGGGGGAAAAACTGACGGCAGCAACGAGAGGCACATTCCACGCATACCTTCCTCAAGGTCGCAGCTTAGGTTACCCGCCAATCGGAGAGGCATGTTCTCTACAGCCCACAAAAGTGCTGTATGTGGAGGATGTGATTTATGACACACCCTGGGAGAAGGGGGGAAACAGGGTCATAGTTGGGACGTAAATTACGTGGGGCAGAGCTGACTCCACTTGGGTATGTGCCGGCATGTTGCTCCTAATAAATAACTGGATTTCTTTTGAAACTTGGCTCGAGGCTCATGAATTAATTAGGGCATCCATCTAAAACAAGTCTGAACTTGTCTGCTCTGCTGAATTGAAACTCATCTCTGCTGTACTGCTGCCTGTGTTTTGCTTGTAACTGCTACTACATTGAAGAAGAATCTACTATTGGTATTATACATTTAGCCAGCCGAGAGAGCCGAGATACAACGATCAACTATCAGCTGAAGCCAGTGATTCTGGAGAAAACGGCGAGAGAGATAGCCGACCAGCAGCCCCCACCAGAGGCAAACACCGAGGAAAGCCGAAGCAAAAGGCAATTCTGAAAGGTGATTGCCAGCCAAGTGACCCGAGGTTCGATCAGCTGGAAGCCATTATTTTCCAAGCAGCCCCCTGGTCGAATCACCACTGGTGGTATAATTTACCGGAAGATACAAATTATTCCCCAGCGACCTGATTTCCTGTTTCCCCATCGGAGTCCCGGTGGAGCCTGTTTCCCCATCGGAGTTCCAGCGGAGCCTGTTTCAGCATGGCCTGATCCCCCTGCACCCAGCGGATCCCCCTGCACCCAGCGGATCCCCCTGCACCCAGAGGATCCCGCTGCACCCAGCGGATCATCCGGTTAGCCACCATTAAAACAATACAAACCACGTGGCTCTAAAAAAGAAGCCCTTTCATTGCTGACCTTCAATACTGCTTCATTACCTCAATACTTATAACATTGATTAACTCATAGTTTGTCTAATACAATATAATATAATCGATTGTAGCATTGATTGATTAATTAATTAACTAATTGATTGGTTAATTAATTAACTAATAGATTGGTTAATGGATAGATCATTGTTTATTGATTGACTAGTTGATTAATTGATTGCCTACCAGATTAATAGTTTAGCTTAGTTGATTAGAGTGACATTAATTGCTGATTTACTGTCTAACTAATTAATTACTTTGATTAGTGCAGCATCAATTAATTAATTGACTGTATTGAATAGTTAGTGTTATTGATTAATGTGTCATTGAAACAAGAGATTAATTAATCTATACCAGCAAACAAGAGATTAATTAATTCAACATTGAACATCAACAAATAAGACGTACTCAACTATACATCTACACAACAAATCTACCATGCCAGGTAGATTCCAGCGGAGTTCCAGCGGAGTTCCAAACACTCCACTACCAAACACCTACAAAAGAAAGATATCTCTACCAATGACGACCCAAACAACTCCTACACATGCTTTAAATGTACTAAAACTATCGAGAAAAATGAGGATATCATGAAATGCTACCTATGTGACAACTACATCCACCACACCTGCTTGAGATTAAACAAACAAGTAGCTAATTTCCTATAAACATCAGATGAATTTCCTTATCTCTGTCCATCGTGTTTACCTAAACTGGACCAATTTATTGCCCTGTCTGATAGGGTCGAAACCATACAAACACAACTAACATCCATTGACTCCATAGAAGCACGTTTAGAAGCACGTTTAACATCTCTTGAAAAAAATACACCACAGAAAAGTGAATACCCAACAGCTCAAACTCCTATTCAACAACCACTACCACAACCACAACTACAAATAACCATCAACCCAGCAAATAATATCTCCATACTCATCAAAGACGCCATCGAACGTGAACAGAAACAGAAATTTTATTTGATCTAGAAGATAATGATGATTCTGAAGCTATCACTAAGATTCGAAACATTATCAGAAACTGTCAGACATCAACCATTTCCCCTGAAGAAATCATCGAAATTTCCCGTGATGGCCCTGAGTTCAAAAACAGTGATGGCTCGGTGGCCCCACGCTTTTGCAGTCGTTTGCAAGAATGAGTCCAGCAAATGCAAATTCATTTATACAATAAAATCCATCGCCAAAACCAACACCAACCATAACAAACTTCGCTCACAGCCTGACCTATCCATATTGCAATGTGCCCGCTCCCGAGAACTCCACACAGAACTTAAAAGACGACAAGACCAAGGAGAGACTGACTTATACATTGACTACCATGCTGACTGTATCAAAAGTAAGTCCTTCAACCCACGTCCCAACTACCACCCCCCTATCATCCAAAACTAGGCATGCAAGCCCCTAACTTCCTCAAAATCCACCACTACTGACCTTAAATGCAAGCTACTCAACGCAAGAAGCCTCGTAAACAAAATGCCTGAATTCCTCCTCTTATTAAATACGGCTATATTTGACATTATATTTGTCTGCGAGATGCAACTGAACGCATCCCTCCCAGACTCATGTTTACCAGTCCGATCACGAAATCCGTAGAGTGTTGCTATCTTCTATAAAACGTCCCTAAATGTAAAAAACATTCAAGTTACACAGGAGCTCGCTCTTCCTGAGACCATCGTCTGCAAGCTGTCATCAAATACCACATTTCACTTCTTACTATGTTACAGAGCCCCAGATTATGACCTCGTACACGCGAACAAGCTAACTTCACTACTAACATGGGCAGCCTCCTGCCCACACCCTCTTATCTTTCTTGGTGACATCAATCTACCTCTTATTAATTGGACCCTAAACGAATGTACAACTGAACCCATACATGCAACCATGTACAATGCTGGTACTAATCTGGGAC
>QLTV01003281.1:716979-732753 GCA_003457575.1 Thermophis baileyi | reverse complement strand
GTGGAGAGCTTCTTGGTGAAAGTTTTTGAGCCACGGCGTAAGTCATGTGGCTTCGCGGTCTGGACTTCAACTTGACGAACCAGTCCATCCGAGCTGGGTAGAACTTGGTGTACAAGTCCCATGGGCCAAGAGTTTCGAGGTGCGTCCTTGTCCTTTAACAGGACGAGGTCTCCTTCAAGATTCGGCTGTATGGTACAGTATTCATAAACATGTTTATACTTATATCTGTTATACATGGTTGGCAAAATAATAATAATAATAAAATAAAATAATAAAATAAAATAAAATAAAATAAAATAAAATAAAATAAAATAAAATAAAAAAAAATAAAAAAAATACAATAAATAAAATAAAAAAAAAAAAAAAAAAATAAAAAAATAAAAAAAAATAATAAAATAAAATAATAAAATAAAATAACAAAATAAAATAAAATAAAATAAAATAATAAAATAAACCCTGACAGAATGTCTATAAAACTATTTCCTTAGGACTATAAATTATTGCAGTTTATATTACACAAATTACAGATCTCTATTTGGGTTGCCATCTTTCCATACACATATCTCAGTATATATTTTAAAAGAAATAAAAATAAAAATGACCTGTTCTCCATATTTCATTTCCCAGAGATTTATGGTCAATAAAATAAATGCAAATTCTCCGTGCAAGTCAAGTCCTAGTTGCTACATGGAAACATGCATGTAATTTTTCTTGACATCAATATGATAGCAATTTGCCATTGCTTTCTGGATTTTTTTTTTAAAACTACCGGTAAGTCTTGCAGTCTTAATCAAATAGAATGTGGACAGAAGGCCAGGGTTCATACATAATATTTAAATGAACTGAGCCATCAAATAAAGTCTATAATGTAGAAGCAGGCTCCAGAATGTTGTAGAAAGAATTTGACTTTCAGGAAGTCAAGAGAAAATGTTTTGTAAGGGAAGAAGGGACTATAGTTTAGGGCGTTTTGAATGAGTAGCCAGTGAGAGGTTCAGAAGGAGTTCCTCAAGAAGGTATTCCTTATGGTTTATTTTAAAAAGACAAAGTTAAGGCAAGTTATATTAAAAGTTGTTAACCTAATCTTGCGTAGCTTCTTCTCCGGTAATATTGAACTACAAACTAGGGCATACAAAACATTTGCTAGACCAATTCTCAAATACAGCTCATCTGTCTGGAACCCGCACTACAGATCGGACATTAATACAATTGAGAATATACAGAGCTATTTCATGAGAAGAGTCCTCCACTCCTCTGTTCGCAACAGAATACCTTATGCCACCAGACTTGAAATTTTGGGATTAGACAGCTTAGAACTTTGCCGTCTTCAGTCCGACCTAAGCGTAGTACATAGAATCATCTAAGTCTAGTACATAAAATTATTTGCTACAATGTCCTACCTGTCAATGACTACTTCAGCTTCAACCACAACAATACACAAGCACATAATAGATACAAACTTATGGTAAACCGCGCCAAACTTGATTGCAGAAAGTACAACTTCAGTAACAGAGTTGTTAATGCCTGGAATGCACTACCTGACTCTGTGGTTTCTTCCCCAAACCCCCAAAACTTTACCCTTAGACTGTCTACTGTCGACCTCATCCCATTCCTAAGAGGCGTGCCTAAGCGCACCATCGTGCCTACCATCCCTGTCCTAATGTTCCCTTTTATTCATATCCATTTCATGTATTCATAATTATTTTTATACTTCTATCTGTTATCTAATACATGCCTGACAAAAATAAATAAATAAAAATAAAAATATTAAAGGCAGTAAGATTAGAATCAGTTGGTTGTTTAGGCAAAACAGAGCTCTGTTAAAAATATATAGAATACATCAAATTAGTTGCATTATTTTGTGATCTGAGCAATCCTTTTCTCAAGGTCAGAAACTTAAATATTGTACGATGGCAAGAGCTGTCTCACTGGTATGAGGCTGGTAGAGCATAAGTGAAGGTATAAAGTTATTGTTTCTCCCATATGATTTTTTTAAATAAAAGCTTTTTTTTTGCCATTGCAAGCAATCAGCATATTGATAAATGCTGGTCTCAAGCTAGACCTAGATAACCTTAATACAGTTATACAAAATTGCATCAGTGAGATAATAATAGTGCACGAAAAACCACTTATATGATAACTACATTGTCATACCAATCTGTATACCCTAGCTAAGACCTATGTATTTTCACAAAATATCCAGTTGAGCTTCTGCAATATATAATTGATGAATATTTTTATAAGATTGCACAGATCATCAAAGAAACTCTCTGATTGCCTTGTTTTGTAATAGGAAGGACCTATTTCAGTCACGACTGGAAGAATTACTGCACAAATGTTTTAGAAAGAAGATCCTTACGCAGATGGCAATTTTGACATGTAGCTTTCTGCATAAGCTTGAACTAAAGCATTTTCAGAATGTTGGAGCTACGTGAAATCATGTAATGAATCTCGAAAGCAGAAGCTCATATGAATCATAGCAATCTGCTCTAGAAATGCACTCAAAAACTTTTCAGCCTCAAATTCAGTACTGGCATATATATAATACAATAGTTCATATTCGGAAGAATTTCTTGATATTTGCATTACAACCTTAGCATGCTTATTATTTGGTTTTGAATGTCAAATGTATCTCTTTGGCAAAGAGTATGACAGACCTTTATTTCAGTCGCTAACCAAGAAAAATACAATGCAAAGATTTCTATTTTGTTTTCCAGAATACTGATATGTTGCACATGTAAGCACAAACATCCATTCATAATCAAAATGATGTCGAAACAATGGCACATTATTGTGTTATCATGATTAAAGTTCTGCCCTTCTATACTAATTCTATGATATCACAATCAAGTTTGTAATGGAATTTGTGGTGCCTGCTTTGCTGCTTGCCCACCTTGTAGATGCCTGTGCACAAAGTTTAATAAGTGGATGATGATGAGTTTATTTATATATTTATTTATCAATTTAGAGACCACCTATCTTATTCACAATGGTGCAGTGGCTCAGCACTGTTGGCTGGCTTGTTGGCTGGAAAGCCGACAGCCCAGGTTTGAGACCCGAACTCCATGTGACAAGGACAGGGGGTGGCACCCCAGCTCCTGCCAAACAAATGCAAGTAGATAAATAGGTACCATTTCAGTGGGAAGGTAAGAGCACTCCATGACATCATGCTGGCCACATGACCACAGAAATGTCTTCAGACAGTGCTGACTCAATGGCCTTGAAACAGAGATAAGCACCGTCCCCTATAGTCAACAACAACTAGTGGAGTAAAATCTGCAGAGACTCATTTACGCTCATGCACTTCTATGTCATCCCTGTTTATATTCCCCAACTTTCCCCAAACTCTTGGGAAGGTAAAATCTTGCAATATGCCATGATTGACCCATCATAGCATTTATAAGGATTCAGCAGAGCCAACTCAGCAGAACCAGCTAATCTGGGTAGATGAACTGGCAAAAAAAGAAAAAGAAAAAAAATCAGCTCAATTTCTCAGTAGGAATGCTAGCATGGGAACCCAAGCATGCAACACCACTGTTGGAAGAAAACCAAATATTCAATTGCCCATTGTACTGCTTCAGAATTACATGTGAAGTCTCATTCATCTAAGCTAAGCTGAACGTCTTCTAACATGATTAGTCAATCATGGTGGAGTCCAAGTATAGCTTGGTGGAGTCTTCTGCTTTGTGATAATGTGAGAGGAAAAATACAGATCCATTACCTAGGGTTTTCACATTCTTTTTCCAAGGTTATATTTTAGCAAGCCATATTTCAACATTTCCCAAATTGCTGCAAGCAATTTGTCACTATTGCAAAGTGCTCCTTTCCTAAAGCAGCCAAATCCAGTTTGTAGCAATGCCAATCACAAGGACATCCTTTACTACTTCCAAATGTCCTTAATAAAAACTTTTTCCAGACACAACTGTTCCACTGTCCTAAGCCATCTCCATCAATCATGCAGGTTCCTTGACTTCTCTATTGATTATAGACAATCTCTTCATAGCAAATTGTTTTTTCCATATAATGGTGAGGGTCACAGATGTTGGGATTCATATATAATTATCAAATTAAGAAACTACACTGCCTATAGCAAAACAAGGATACCATGTTATTGTAATTTTAATTCTCTTTTCTCTCTTTCCTTACAGGTGGGCTCAATAAAGTGATAAGACATTCAGTAAAATATTGTGCAAAATACTGTTATAATACTTGAAAAAAGTATGAATTCCTTAATAACAGGAGGGAATAATTTTTTATGGAATATGAAAATAGGATAGTGCTAAAACAGGGGTGTTAAATTCACATCATCACGGCAGTGTCATGTGATGTATCGGGACTTTTTTCCCATTCGCTAAACCGGGAGTGGGCGTGGCCAGCGTGTGACACATCTGGCCGCGGTCCAGGAGTTTGACAGTCCTGTGCTAAAAGGTCTGCAAAATTTATTTTGCAGACCTTTAATGAGCCGAGGTGGCGCAGTGGTTAGAGTGCAGCACTGCAGGCTACTTCAGCTGACTGCTAGCTGCAGTTCGGCGGTTCAAATCTCACCGGCTCAAGGTTGACTCAGCCTTCCATCCTTCCGAGGTGGGTAAAATGAGGACCCAGATTGTTGGGGGCAATATGCTGACTCTGTAAACCGCTTAGAGAGGGCTGTAAAGCACTATGAAGCGGTATATAAGTCTAAGGGCTATTGCTATTGCTATTGCTATTGCTATTATTTCAGCATAATGGGGGAGCAATCACATTCAGTATTTTATCTATTAATTTTCCATTCTAATTCGGACCAATGTATATTAGGGTGATGGTCATAAAAGTCAGGATGTTGGCTGTAACTAAGCAATCAAAGCTCCACCCCCTTTTTTACTTGCATGTCCATGGAAGGCAGCTTAAATTGAAAATTATGTTCAACCTGTTTTCCTTCATTCAGTGCATTTCTTTGTGATTATTAACTCTGGCAATAGTGTCCTCTTACCAGTATTATCCAATTCAAATGTATTTAAGGGTACTTTCAGAAAGTATCTCCTAAGACTACCAATCAAAACACAATCCTACAGATATTCCATTTCTTTCTCCTTAATGAGATTCTTTTGTGAAAAACAAATCAAAGATTGAGGTAGTAAAATTAAGGAGAATTACAAACTAAAGGACATAGTTTGAACCTGGCCCTCTTGAAAATGTCAGTGAAGTACAGCTTCCACAATTATAGCCTTTCTGAAAATACTCTAAAGGAGTCCAGGGAAAGACAGGGTAACAGTTAGTAGAATTATCAGATATTTGTTGCAATAAAGCAGAAATGAAGTACAAGGAGGGGAAAAAAAAATCTAACAATTGATATCTAGTGGGGAACCATATTTTTGCAACCCTAAAAAACCCCAGAATGTGTAACATTCCTTACACATACACATTTTATAAAACAAGTCTCTTGAAGTGATTTTTTTAAAGAAAGAAAGGGATATACACTTTTTCCAATTATTCCACTTCTAATGTTCCTGAGAAACTACAAATGTGTTTCAGTCTTCTTGCAGATCATCTTGTTTCAATACTAGAACTGTGCAGACCTCAGAAAGGTAGCTTTGTTTCATTAGTCAAGGGAAACCATTTCAGATCAAAACACGAGGTAAAGTGGAACAATGCTTCTAAATAACAGAGTGGAGGAGTATCGTGACTTTATTTTGTTGGGTGATAAGCAGTGGTGGGTTTCACTTACCTTTGCTACCGGTTCGGGAATGGGAGCGTGTGCGCTCCACTTCTGCACATGCGCAGAACATCTGTGATGACATCGGGAGGGTGGGCGGAGCCTCCCACCGCCGCTGCTACCGGTTTGCCCGAACCGGGGTGAACCGATAGAAACCCACCATTGGTGATAAGGACTGCTTTTATATGAAGCACATGCCACAGAATTTTTGCCTTGTTGAGCCAAAATGAGTTCCTTTGGTTCTTCACTGAGGTGCAACACTCTGCCTTGATGGGGGTATTTAGCTGCACAGATATGGATTGCTCATTTCTGTGAGGCAAAGACCTCCACCAGGTAGATCTTTGCCATTCATACATGCCCAATAAACATGAAGAGATGGGGGCGGGAAATGGACTAGGGAAACAGCAGCATGTCTATCTACTCTCCACACATATTTCTGGGAACCTGAGGACAGCTAATCTTGTAATATCTTTCTTTACCAACATCTTATATAAACAGTAGATCATCATTGCTGGTCATTGTAGGAGTTTTAAGAATGACATGGTGATGGATGTTCTTCCCTTTGCATATTTTGCTTCCCCATCCATTATGATAGGAGGGTTGCACAATTTTTTTTTCAGGTTGACAGCCATACTTGGTGCTTGGTCCCCTGGGAAGGTTACAAATGGCAATCACATGACCCCAGCATGCTGCAACCATCTTATTACCAAGGGCCTGAATTCTGATTGTGACCATAGGGAGACTGTGACAGTGCAAAGATCAACTGTAAGTCATTTTTTTCAATGACATTATAACTTCAAACAGTCATAAGCAAAGGAATACGTGTAGTTCCAACCTCTTTATACTGTATCTAAGATGTTCTGACCAAAGTATATTTAATTGTCATTTCTACAAAAGAACACATCTACAGATTATCTTTTGCAATGGTTGCCAACTATTAGTCACCAGAACACTACTGGTTTCCACCATTCATATAGTGAATTATTACATATACATTGAAATGGATTTGTAGAATCTGATTCCATATGATTATTTAGCAGGGTTTTTTTAAAAAAATCTATAAATGTTTGAATAGGATCATTCACTAAATCAGGCAGTTTATATGCCGGTAGAGTAAGCAATGCAGACAGCAATGTCGTATTCACATTATCATAACAGCTTGCAAGTGTCATTATCACTGTGAACCTGTTTCTGCAGACCATCACCTGTGCTGAATGGGATGATTTACATTCCCTAGGTAGGAATGTAATGTGCAATAAATCCTATTCATATACAATTAGTGTTAAGCAAATGAAGCAATCTAAAGCTCAGTAGCCAAGCATCTTCTCTAGAATTGACATGCTTGTTTGTATCACGTTTCATCGATCACATTTATTGGATGAGAACTGTAGCTGCATTTGCATTGGATATTTCATGATGCTAATGAATATTAGAAAATGTGCAAAAATTCCTCTATTAAATATTATTCTTTTCTATAAGATTATTTTTATTTTATAAATCTCTGCTTGATTGTATTTTGTGTGTGTGGGGGGGGGGAGGGAATCAAGCATAATGTATTTTGACTTCTAGCCTAGGAGCTTCCACTCCGGAAATAAAATATTGAGAGAAGAGAAAATATAATGAGAGAAGAGGGGGAAAAAATCAGAGTTGGGAGGTACCTCAGAGACCATCTAATTCATACCCTGCTCATCTCAGGATTTGTTATCTTCAGCATATGACTATCTAGCCTTTGTTATCTTCAGCATATGACTATCTAGCCTTTGTTTAAATACCTTCAGTGAAGGAAAAATACTTCTTTATGAGGCAACCAATTCTAGTTGGTTTTCAGCAGAAGCTTGGAATTTTGCCTAGCAACATGGTAACAGTTACACCATAAATCTCCTCAAATTCTGAATTCAGAGTTGCCGACACTGGATATGATTGCTATTAAGCAGCCTGTGTATATTCGGGGAATTCAGGGCTTCCTTGGGTTAGATGGGCTGGTGGTAAAAGATATGGAATAAGTATGACTAGATATAGGTTTGATCCAGGTTTCAAGTCTATACTATATCAGTAAGGGCAGTGAAATGGGAATACTACTTAAATCTTATTCCATTTTTGAAATATAATCCAACTGCACTTTGAAGGTGATCCATTCCAGAAAAGCATGCAAAGATGTTCTTACCTCAGGTTGCTGTGCTCTGCTGTGCTCTGCAAGATGTCAGGACAGGTCAGGCACAGAAGAAAATCAATCGGATTTTTCTCTCTCCTCCCCATGCCTTGCAGAGCAGAGAGATTGGAGAGGAAGGGATTAGAAGAGAATAAGCAGGCACACCAGGTTGTATGCATGGCTGTCAGGGCGAGAACATTGCTTTTAATATGTATTCCCCTTTGAAAGATAAGAACTGTCTTACGGTGGATATAGAATAAATATATATCTTTCTGCCATTGTAGCAGACAAGGATTGTTTATATAATCTGTACTACTCTTGGATTTTTCTCCCTTGTAAAACCCTTTTCGAATAAGTACAACTTATATATATGGGAGGAGATTAGTATTTTTATATGGTACAAATTGCTGTTACAATAGTTATTTGTCTTATGAAATGCAAGTCATAGCACAAGGGACAGGATGTTTTAGGGCTATCAAGCATAGGATATAGAATTTTGAATGACAATAGATAGCCACAATGTATACGGTAGCTGTTACTGCATCTGGTAATATTAAGAAAGCTTGTAGCAAAAAGCATGCCATCCTATTCTCTAATATGAAGAAGTTCCTGGAAAAAATATCAAAGTGGATGTGGTGGAACCACCAGCTGAAGGGAACCGGCCCTGATAGTGGGAGTTAAAAGACATTCAAACTCAGACTCCTTGAGGATGAGGAAGCCTTTAAGTCAAAGCATTAGCAGTATATCTGTCCTTTCCCAAAGGAAGGCAGAGTCCGTCGAGATTCCTGTACATTGGTGTTCATCAATAAAGAAACCTCTTTATTTGTTGGAATTGTTCTGGTTGCTTGCACATCACAGTGGAGCTTTCAACATCAAACAATTTAATTTTATTAGAATACTAGCTGTACCCGGCCACGCGTTGCTGTGGCTCAGTCAGGTTAAGTGGAAAAGAAAGAAAAGAGAAAGTGCACGTTTGTAATATGTTTAATTTCACAATGCTTGTGGGTATACAATATTTTTTGTTGTTCCATTGTCTGTGCAGATATAGAGATTGTCTGGTCCACGATCGCAGCCCCTTTTGCCTGGGCTTTTTGCAGATGTCAGCTTGGCTTCATTAACTCAAATAAAATAAAGCCAAGCCAGCCAAGACTTGTAGGGAAGGGAGCGCAACAGCGATTTAAAGCAGCTTCTTATATGCAAAAGAGAGGGACAAAATATGCCAGGGCAGCCAGCCAGGTCGGAGAAGCGGAGGCTGAAGTCTCGTTTTGTCTTCAGGGCGAGAGAAACAGGAAAGAAAGCATCGACGGGCTCCCAGAAAGGCGAGTCAGGACCGCGAATGGTTGGAACGAAAGAGGAACCGGAGGCACCATCAGCCGCCCTCATCTCAGCATGTTACCTGCAGGCGACTTGCTTAGTCCAACAGCTGATGCTTCCCCCCTCCGGCTCCGGCGGACGGTGGCTGAGGCTCACCTGTGGGGAGGCTGGAGGCCGTGGTGGTGAGGGTGGTGGCGGAGTCGCCAGCGCTGGAAGCTGTGAAACCGTTGCCGTGGCTGTCATTCCCGCTACTCCACCACCACCGGGGGCCACCGCAGCCTCCGCCATTATTGTTTACCCCACACAGCAACGGCCCCACCGGAACTTCCGGGAACGCATCCTTCTGGCTGGTTGCACGGGGCGGGGCAAAGTTCGAGGGGCAGAGTGAAAAGGACAGGAGGTGGATTTGGCTTCCCTTTTCACCTGGGGCGAAAGGGAACCCCATTATTGACACTTTGCATTATTTGATTGTAAATGCCTTTTTGCTCAAGCGTTAGCTTAGGAATATTTGATTGCACATACGACAAAAGATCACCCATGTTGTAATTTTGTTCAGGACGCAATTCTACATCGAACGAAGCAGCAGCAGATCGATTTGGTGATGACATTCCCAATTGATTGAGAACTTTGTTCGCGATTTCTAAGCAGAAATCTTCAATCATTATCAATGCTTCGTTGTAGAATTCTGCTGTGAAATACATGTTCATATTTGAATTTTCCTTGTGTATTCGACGGAAAATATCTTCAGCCATGTGCGATTTATATGGGAAATGTGGAAATCGTAAATGTTTTTGTATTCTGCTGTTAAATGCATCTTCATATTTGAATTTTCCTTGTGTATTCCACGGAACATATCTTCAGCCATGTGCGATTTATATTGGAAATGTGGAAATCGTAAATGGATCGTAAATCAGAAACATTGAAATGGAATCGTAACATATTTAGTATAGTGTGTGTTGCTTTTACGTCCAACAGATGGGGCTGTTTTTCACAAAAAACATGTTGTTACCTGTCACAGGTGTGACATCTATATAATATAGGTATATAAAAACACGCGCGTATTCGAATACAATGTTGTGTCAAAATTTCAAAGCAATCGGTGAAGAAGTTTCAGAGATTTAAGATTTTGAACAAACGAACATTTACATTTTTATTTATATAGATTTCTTTCCTGCTTCTGCTGATTGCAAAAGAAAAAAAATACAAAAAGCATGGAAAGCACTTTTTCTTAAAAACATACACACACTAAAACAACAAAACCATCAGGAGATATATTCAGATGAAACCATCTCCATCTGATAGAAGGTAACTTGGCCATCTTCTTTAATTTGATATCCTGTAGAAGATGAAAAGATTTAACTTCATAGGATTGTTGCTTTGCTGGTTGGAAGTTGAATTCAATACTTCTGGGGGAGCATTAGGTGGTGGAAGGTTGCAGTAAAATAACCTCCACATAGAATTATAGTGGGAAATGATCGTAACTTGATATCTGGAAACAGCATGAGCTGGACAATGAAATCTGGACAGAGATCGGAGTTTCTATAAATAAGGAGCACGTATACAGAAGAAGATCAATGAAACATCCAGATTGGTGAAAATAGTCATAATGGCCCATTCAAGGCAGAACCTTTGTAGTATGCTACAAAAATGTTGTAAAAGGATTCATTACTAAGTTTAAACCTTACCAAGCAGTCACATGATGACTTTGCAGAAATTGTAAATCTAGGCAGCAAATGATAATTTACTGTAAAATATTGAATCCAAGAATAGCTAATTAAGCCAGGATTTATTCTGTCCCTGTTCTATTCAAGTTAATTTATTGAAAACATCTCAGACTTCCCCGCCCCCTTCCAATACTTGTTAAAGCATTTGATCTCAACATCAGGATCACAAGTAGGAGTAATGGGGTGTGTGTGTTAGTTTCTTGTGTCCCAGATGGAAGCCATGTTACTTTTTCTGCAGTGAAAACAAACAGGCTTACTGTACCTTAAAGTCTAGCACATTTGTTATTCTGTAAAAGAACCTAAGAGTATTTTGTCCATGGCTTATTAAATTGTATTTACTCTGCCATCTGCTCAGAAAGCAATCTAAAATCAGGATAACTGTATTACCATTTATAGCCTTTGAACTAATATTTAGAATGGAAAGCTATATATATGACTGAGAAACATGGTCCACTGAATTCTTTAGGATTTATTGTCTGGTAAGCCATGGGACTTGGTTTTTCTATATGGAAACTGCAGCAAAATTATTATGTACTCAAAAATGGAAAGACTTGGCACTACCCACAATGGAGGGTGGAATGGTTGGTAAAGATAATGGAACTTGCAGAGATGACCAAACTGACTTCCTTGATTACAGAAAAGACTACATCATATTTATTGCTGACTAGAAACCCTTTATAGACTTATTGCATGAAACATTTAAAAATTTTTTATTTTTGATGGCTTTGAATATTTGAAAAAAAGAGATAACAGAAAAATGAGAGCTGTTCTTTTTATAACCATAGAGTAAAAGGTAATTTTGTCATTGTATTTATATTTGCTGCAAAGAAAACTGGTAGCTACTTCTTTCTATTTCTTTTGATTCTATTTGCAATTCTTGTCTTTTTCTTTCTTTCTCTTCTCTTTTCCCCTTTCTTTCTTTTCTTTTCTTTTCTTTATATTAGTTCTTAGCTTTTTTTAATCTTTTATTCAAAATTCTTAATAAAAAAATGTCGGATTTATTTTCTGCTAAGCGAGTCCATAATTCCAGCTTTGGTATTTTTATTCATTTGCTTAAATTCCTGAGTCAAATAGGCATTAACCAAATGATTTTATTAGGTTCATTTCGTAAGTGGCTATTTTGATAAAATATAGCAGCTAGTAGATTTCTTTTTATTAGGAATTACTTAGTTCCAATAACAATATTATATCTTTCAATAGTTGTCAAATCATGCCCAGTTAATTTATGATTACCAGATTTTTAAATCAGTAATTAGCCTCAAGGTTTCATCAAATGTTCAGAAATTAGACTATTAGCACATTGTCTCCAAATGTATGAACCGAAACAATTTTGTGACTGAGTATACAATCTGTACACCAGCTATCTAGATACTTCAAACAGTTCCAATGCATTGGGAATATAATTCCTAGTACTCCAGGCTAATTTATAAGTAAATTTTCAGGTTACAGTACAACAGCATTAATTTTCCATTGGTATGTTGCTTTATTCCTATCAATACAATACTGAGCAATGCAGATTAGACTACTCATTATTCACAGGGTTGGTCTCTGCATAAACATTCAATGCCTGTGCTGTTTATATCAGTCTACTGTACAATTAGCATTCACTTAATGGATTACCACCTAGCATAATTGATGTAGTAGTTGGCTGTAATATTTTAGTAATACCTGGAGGATTCTATTTCATATAATGTATAAACTTTTTTTAAAAAAATAAACCTGATGTAAAGTTGGTGCCACTGATCTTGTGTTAAATCAGTAGGATTCATACAGTATATAAAATATGGGGGGGAAAGAAATCAATAAGTTTTAATGGACAACAGCACCATAAGGCTATGAAAGTAGAAGTGAAACTTTCATGTAATTGTTTTTTTTCTATTGCTGAGCCAAAGGGCTTTCTGCCTGTCTTAGGATCAGTAGAAAATTATACTGGAATGGATTAGATGTCTCTGATCTCTCTTTTGCTTCTATTGCCTTTGTTTGCAGTCACTGCTAGTCACCTTGACTTCAAGGCCATGGCTGACAAAGCCTAACAGATTGTATATAACTGAATCTATTCTTCAGGTGGTGTTGAATAAGGGTTGATTGTATTTCAACACTAGCAAGCTAAGGATCCCCGAAGTTTGCCTTACATTTCAACATGGGGAAGAAAAAAGACATGTTGTGGTTAAATACAAGTGGGGCTGTAGTCTGTGATTAAGCCAGTTTAAATATTATTGACTATAAATCTTCAGGAGAAAGCTTGGTTGCAAAAGATTACAGTGAGAGGAGGACTTTTGGTAACCGAGACAACCCTCTGCTCTGTTCAGGAATCCAAACTGAAGCATCGGCAGTAGTTAGCTATCCAGGTTTTGCTTACATGCATCAAGTAAGGAGACCCTATATCACCCCTCCTTTCTTGACCTTTTCTTACAGATGCTTTTTCTAATGTTCAATAGGCATGTGGATTCCTGTAGTTTACCTCCATTTTTATGTAATCTGCATTCAAGATTGAAAGAGAATAAAGCTTTCAGGTATTTTAACAATACTTTCACATTATGTCTCAGTTGTACACAGTTACCCTAACTCTTCTTTATAGGACTTAGCTTCCAGTTCCCAGACCATTTTGATAGTCCCTTTCTAAAGCCCATTAGAATATCCTTTAATATATGCCATCCACATTTTAATTGCATAAAATATGTAAGATAGGATCCAGAATAATAATTATTTTCCATAGTTTAATCATTATACTCTTGACGCATCTTAAAATTGTGTCTATCTTTCCCCCCCCCCCCAAATTATATCATACTTTTGATTTATGTTCAGTTTGGAATGAACTGAAGTTCTGAGATTGTTTTCACAAATATTTTTGCTAAACAAAGCATGTCCATTCTATAACTGCATATTTGAATTCTATTTCCAAAATGAAGATTCCTCTCATTTGATGTTATTCTATTACTTTTAGTCATTTTCCCCAACCTATCAGGGTCACTTTGAATAGCCTTCCAGCAATTAGCTATTTCACCCAGTTTTATGTCATCTGCATGAAAAAACGAAATAAAGGATTAAAACCGACTGATATGTAGACAAGAGGGTTGTTGATAACCAGAAGCTTGATATTGGTCAATTGCCAATGAATAATATGGGACACAAGTCTAACAAGAGAAATCGCTGCGCGGCAGTTCGAAACTGCTGCGCGGCGATTCCCTGTCACATGCGCGGCCGCGCAGCAACGTTCCCTCTGACATAGGAAATCGTTGCGCGGCAGTTCGAAACTGCTGCGCGGCGATTCCCTGTCACGTGCGCGGCCGCGCGGCCGCGCACCTTAGAGGGAACAGTGGACACAACCCCAGTTAAGTGTGGGACACAACCCCAATTAAGTGTGGACATGTTCATATCTGCTAATATGTAGAAAAGGAATCAGATTGTGCTGCAGTGGATCAAGAAATGTATTTTAAAACCCAACACTCAAACAATAGATCCTGATTTCATTCAGATCTTGCATTTTATTTTTAAAGAGGTCAGAACCAGTTGCCTTGAGTCTATTGACCAAGTCAATAAAAAGCCAATTGGTTTCTCCTAAGCCACTCTTCCCCTAACTGAGGTTCAGATAAAAGCAAGATTTCCATTCCCGATTGCCTTGTTCAAAATCAAATATCTACATTCCTAAACTACAATATTTTACCAACATTACTAACATACTTTATAATATTTTTTATTTTAGCTAAACTTCTTTATCTTCAGCTATTTGTATAAGTTACTGAATATACTGTAGAAATCTTAAATATTAAAATAGTTGAGATGAGAAACACTTCATATACAATGAACCTTATTGGGTATAGATCTAACCCCATTAATGGGAATTTGATATTTAAAAATTGTATTACAAAAGTCCAAAACTAAGTCTCATGCTATTCTGTTCTATAATTTCCAGAGCTATTTATTATAGATTATTGATTTTAACATTTTATTTTGTAATATATAAAATACAGCAGAAAAATCTGTATGTAATTTCTGAGAGATTTAAGGTTTAATTTATTATCAGTTCAGTAATTTACATTTAATACAGCACTGGAATCAGTTTGGTCTAATCTTCCATCTTGTTATTCTGAAGAACTGACTACTAATGATTCAAACACCTGTTGCCACTTTGCAGTAGTTATCTTGTTAAGATAAATCATGAAGCTAAAGGGAAGGCAATTTTTTTAAAAAATATTAAAAAGTTGTAAGGATTAAAGAACCTCATTATTCTATTATTTTATAACCTTTTAGTGTTAGATAGTGGGTAGAGATGACAGGAGACAGACTTCCAAGCAGTTCTTTATTCAGCTCTTGTGTCAGCAACCAGCAAAGAGCAGTCTGACAGCTTGCCCTTTTATAGGGAGCTGTCAGACAGACCAGCCAATAGCGTTTGAGCTTTTTCCCGCTCAAACGCTGGACCTGGTTGGAACCATGCAACACAGTTTAAACAGTTAGAACATAACACCCCTCCCCTCCTGGATGGAGCTGTCCAGCATACGTAATCACGCAGGTAGGCGGGGCGTTTTGGAGCACTACTAGACCTGCGCAATACAGATGGTGGTGAGGCAGCNACAGACCAGCCAATAGCGTTTGAGCTTTTTCCCGCTCAAACGCTGGACCTGGTTGGAACCATGCAACACAGTTTAAACAGTTAGAACATAACACCCCTCCCCTCCTGGATGGAGCTGTCCAGCATACGTAATCACGCAGGTAGGCGGGGCGTTTTGGAGCCCTACTAGACCTGCGCAATTCAGTTGGTGGTGAGGCAGCGGCCTGTGCGGACAGGTCTGCTGCCGCTCCGGGGCTCGAGCCTGGAAGCTCCTGGACGGTACTGGGTGTGGCCTTCACGGCCGAAGGGACCGGTTCGAAGGGAGGACATCGCTGGCTCTCGGCTTCAA
>QLTV01003281.1:693423-713878 GCA_003457575.1 Thermophis baileyi | reverse complement strand
AATGGTCTGGACCGGTGTTGGGTCTGACAAAGACTCCGCGGTGTCAAACACCTCGGGGCCACAGTGACTGAGAAAAACAGCTCTTTTACGGTTGTCGGTCAGACCCAGCATGTCGTTTGCTTCAAGGAAGCACTCGAAGCGCCGCATATAGGAGTCCCATTTCTCCCGGGTCGGGTCGAAAGGCGCCGGTGGGTGGAAGTTGGACATCGCGGCAGAGAGAAGGCAGAAAAGCAGCTGCCTGGCTGGTTGGAATTGCTGAAGAAGCAGTCACGGTTCTCCTGAACCCAAGTCCTCGTCGCCACTGTTAGATAGTGGGTAGAGATGACAGGAGACAGACTTCCAAGCAGTTCTTTATTCAGCTCTTGTGTCAGCAACCAGCAAAGAGCAGTCTGACAGCTTGCCCTTTTATAGGGAGCTGTCAGACAGATCAGCCAATAGCGTTTGAGCTTTTTCCCGCTCAAACGCTGGACCTGGTTGGAACCATGCAACACAGTTTAAACAGTTAGAACATAACATTTAGTATTGGCTATTGTCAAGGACAATAGCTTGTACAGTAATTGCCAGATAGTTAATACCTTCCTTATCTCTCCAGGTACCACTATTGTATAGATAAAGTAGGTGGTGGGACGCCCTTTTGGCTGAAACTTATTTTAAATTCTAAAATATTTTTTAAAAGAGGCTTGGTGGCACCAAACTTTTTGACTTGTTAGGAGTGGGTGGAAATCTCTGTTTTAGAATGCAGCTCATTACTTTATGTTTCCATATTGTAGATCACATTTATGTGGTTAGAATTCTTGCATGTTCTGATACTTCCAAGACAGGGCTGGATTTTAGGCTTTGATCATATTATCTATGGGGGAATTTAAACAGAGCTAATATGTCTGGAATTCCTTGTTCAGATTGAATGGAGTGGGAACAGTTTCCCCTCCTCCCATTGCCATGGAGCCAGCCTTTCTTACTATCTTTCTCTCAATCTTGAATTTATCCTTCCTCCATCTGCCACTGTTTCTTTAGTGTTGTTGTGTTGTTGCTGTTATTTATTAAAAGGGATGGGCAGTGAAGGAGAGAATATTCTGGAGGAGATTATAAAAGTGCCTTTGTAGGATTATATATTGGGAAGCTGTGTCTGGACATGAGTCTTTTTATGTGTGTGTGAATATGTACTGTAGTATGAATGTTTTGCACTCTTAGGTTAAGCGCATTTGATCACAGAGCTTATCTTCTGACTTTGGACCACCAACCTAACAAGTCTGCCATGGAGATAAAATGAGTTTAGACTGCAGTTACAGTTGCACTCACTGTTTGTTTAAGCACCTCTGGTCAAATCATATGTCCCAGTAATAGCCTAAATAAATGTGGTGCAAATTTAAACACAAATTTTCTGTAAAAATGAATACAAAGTCACTACTTGGGGGAGTGGAGCAATGACAAAATGATGTTGCTATGCAAAATGGCCAACATGGCAAGCACAGCCAATCAGAAAACTTCTTTATTTTATTGAAGACAAACTGGTGAGACTAGTGCCTACCACAAAGACATCCTCAAGGAGGCATATTGAGTTGTACTTGTCACAAGTACAGAAGTATGGAGGTTGAATTGTGACATTATGGTGCATATTTCATCAGGTTATCATTAGGGTTAGGAATGGATTCCTGTGCCACAGCATCAGAGACTCAGTTTAGCCTAGTTTGGCCTAGTAGTTAAGGCATCAGGCTAGAAAGCAGGAGATCATGAGTTCTAGTCCCACCTAAGCTATGAAAGCCAGCTGAATGACTTTGGGCCATCACTCACTCACCCAACTCACATCACAGGGTTGTTGTTGTTGTGGGGAAAATAGGAAGAAGAAGTTGTATTGGATATGTTCACCACCTTAAGGAGGGATATAAATAAATATTTAACTTAGTGGTATGCTTGAGTTTCACTTTTATTCTGAGTAGTGGGTTCACTTCAAGTATAGCCCCTGGCCATATTTATTTTCTGAGGATGCTTGCAGAGCCTGTGTGGTATCCAGGAGCATACTTGCAAATAAAAGAGGTACAAGAAGCAAGTAGTTTGCTTTGCAATATGCAAACTTTAAATTCATTTTTAAAAATTATTTCTTTAAAAATATTTTTCTTAAACACCAGCTGATCAGGAAGTTTGGAGATAGTAAGAAAGTTTTGCCAGAACTTGATAACAAAACAACCATTAAAAGAAGAGCGGTATTCCAAGAAGGGGTGAACATTGGAATAGTTAGGTGATTTTAAACTATGCTGCTATGGGAGTGTTTTGGGGTGGCTGCTCATTATTTGATGATTGATGTGGAAACTAATATTTCTCTTCTGTTCTTTTTGTCCAATTGCCAACCATACTTCAAAACTGTACACAGTACGAACCATATGTCAGAGCAAGCAACCAAAGCAAACTTTGTTTGCCAACTCTGATTAAAAAAAGAAAAATAGCTCGATGACCACATTCAGTTTTGCATTTTCAATTTAGTTAAATCTTGGCAGTAAAAGATGTAAAGGAATATAATGGGAGGTTGCTTCTGCAGCTGTGTGACTAGATTATTTTATCTGGGAGAGAGAGAACAAGAGAGAGAGAGAACTATTATTATAAAGAGAATTTAGGTGAACTCCATGTTGTTATTCAATTTATTTATACTTCTTTCCAAGTATGTTGTTTTTGCAATATTCAGATATATGGGAATCTGTTGTTATTTTGAATTTATCTTGAGCTATAGCTCTATTAAGACACCTAGGAAAGGGAAGTTTCATAAAACAGACTTTCAAAATGTAATTATATTCAGATAGGCAAGACTTCTATAAAACCAATTCTGCTTGGGGGCTAATAGGACTGAAGGTTATATGAGGTAGACCAGAGCTATGCTGGCCGGAGAATTCTGGGAGTTGAAGTCCACAAGTCTTAAAGTTGCCAAGTTTGGGGACCCCTGAGGTAGATCTAAGACACATAGGTATTCCATGGTTAAAGTTTAATATGAACCAGAAACTCTATAACTATTATTAACCATCTATCTGAGAACAATTTCTGAACCTTCTCAAAACCCGATGCTCTGTCTTGGTTTCATACTTTCATTTCTGATCAATATGAGCCTCATCAAATCTGAAACAAGATTTTTCTTTTCGTCTCTGGTATTGATTCTAGTGCTGAGAAGAAACTCCTCCTGCATTCCCCCCCAACAGTTTTTATGCTATTTGATTGCACTATCAAATAAATAAATAAAATAAAATACAAGTAGTCCTCATCTTACAACAGTTCATTTTGTGACTGTTCAAAGTTACATCAGAGGTGGGTTCCTCCCGGTTCGGACCGGTTCGCCTGAACCAGTAGCAACCCGCTGGTGACATCACAATGATGTCACAGATCCAGTTCGGTCGGTGCCGGTCCGTGGACGCTGCCATCTTTTTTTGGAATTTTTTTGGATTATTTTTTTTTGAGGGGGGGGGAATTTTTTCCCGTTTTTTTTTTTTCTTTTGCACATGCGCAGAAGCCGAGTTTCCGGCACTGTGCATACGTTGCCATCTTGTTTTCAGCTTTTTTTGGGGGGGGAATTTTTTTTTTTTTGCACTGCACATGCAGCAAGAGGAAGTGAACCGGCAGCGAGATAAGTTAGAACCCACCCCTGAGTTACATCACTGAAAAAAGTGACTTATGACCATTTTTCACACAATTTTGCAGCATCCCCATGGTCACTTGATCAAAATTCAGACAGTTGGTAACTGGCTCATATTTAGGATGGTTGCAGTGTCCCAGGTCATGTGATCCCCTTTTGCAATCTTCTGAAAAGGAAAGTCAACGGAGAAGCCAGATTCACTTAACAACCGTGTTACTAACTTAACAACTGCAATGATTCACTTAACAACTATAGTAAGAAAGGCTGTAAAATGGAGCAAAACTCACTTAACAAATGTCTTACTTAGCAACATAAGTTTTGGGCTCCGTTATGGTTGTAAGTCAAGGACTACCTGCAATGGTAATTTGATATTCTTAGGGAGTGACCAAGGTACATGTTTCACTGTATAATCATCTCTCTAGTTGTTTGCAACTTCCCTGATTCCCTTGCTTGAATTATATTCCCAAGAGTGGAGATCAGAAAAGAAACCGTCTTTTGTAAAGACAGTGTTCCAAAGTGAGAATACTATTCTTAAGAAATCACTGGAAAATATTTTCTTTTCCTGAAAAATTTCACAGAAAGGCTCCACCCAATTTCTTTGCACACAAATCCGATGTGAGAAAGTGAACACCATTATTCACGACATGCCAAAGATTTATTATGTGTATGGGGTAATTTCAGGTTACATGCCATCTGTAGCGTAGCGTTCAGCTTAACAAAATGCAAAGTTGTCTCCTTATGGCTGAAGCACCGCAGTGCTTTAACACATGCTCAGTAACAACAAGTCAGTAAGTGCAGAAAACAGAAGTCTGATTAATACTTTATGTTCCTGGTTCACTAAAGGGAGATTAGCCACCCCCACAGTGCTGCATTCATGCCAAGGTTTTTATTTTATTTTTATTTTCTGTTTTAAGACATCCATTTTAATTCCTTTCAGCATGCTGATACAACCTTCACTGTTCTTAAGCTTATTCAGGGGAAAAAAATACATTGGCTGATATAATTCCCAAGAAAAAAACTACATAGTAATGTGTATTTGTATAATGTTTATAATTGAGTCCTTCAGTTACTACATGCTGTTAAGTTAGCATATGTTGCAGATGGAAGATTTTTGAAGTGCCCTGTGAAAAGTATACCATGAATACTTCAAAAGTGGTAACTACCTACAAGGCTACTTATAAGACAATATATAAAAAATTGTTTTGTATTAGTATTTTCTATGAGCTCAGCAGTACCATTCACCTGGGAGCTGGTGAGTAGCATATTTATTAAAGTTCAGATATGTATTGGATAAACAAAAAGTCATAACATGCAGACTGATGTTTGCCATACCGTTGCAGTATCTGGACAAGCTGCAAAATAGCCCGAATGCAGAATCTTGTCTTTTCTTTGGTATATTTAAGCTGTGCATGTTCCCTGCAGGGCAGTTAATCCAACAGCAGAGTCAGAAGACCTGGGAGGTTGCCACAAAATAGCATATCTCTATGGTTGCTGCCACATCCTGCATGTGGGAATAGCTTGCTTCGAAAGATTCCATACTCCAAAATTCTAGACTTTTTTTTTTAAACTTCTCTAGACCTGGAGTACAGAGGTGAATAGAGCCGAGGTGGCGCAGTGGTTAGAGTGCAGTACTGCAGGCTACTTCAGCTGACTGCTAGCTGCAGTTCGACAGTTCAAATCTCACCAGCTCAAGGTTGACTCAGCCTTCCATCCTTCCGAGGTGGGTAAAATGAGGACCCAGATTGTTGGGGGCAATATGCTGACTCTTTAAACCGCTTAGAGAGGGCTGTAAAAGCACTCTGAAGCGGTATAAGTGCTATTGCTATTGCTACAGAAAATAATAATTAGAAATAATGGGTAGCTTTTGTCTTACTTCCTTTGACCTTGTTTAGTGTTTGTTTTGGTTCAGCTCAATTCGAACTGGTAGGTGGATTATGGCAGTGGCTTATTAGTCCTGCATTTTCTGAATGATAGATTGTTTTGTTTTGGATGTATGGATAATTTTTGCAATTGATTTAAAACGCACTGCCCTGTCTTTCCTATTTACTTATGTAATAGATGCTGAGTACAGAAAGTCAAAGGATAACTATGTTCTACAGCTCAGATTAGTTTGGAAGATAGGGTTCAAGTTAATTCATTCACAGAGATCAAGTTCCTTGACCTTCCCTACTTTATGCACCTGATTAAAGCTTGAAAGCAGTGTACCAGGCTGGATTTGATCAATGTACAGTATCTCATACAGCAATCCATCCACTGACATGCAGCCTGTTCTCAGCAAGTTTTAACAACCACATTTTAAAAGATCTAAGTAGTGGCGCTGTGAATACAGTACTTAAGGAAAAAAGCCCAGGCTCATATCATGTCAAATGTGTCTTGCTGTATCTTAAATGAAGTAATACCCATTGCTATCTAAAGAGAGACCTCCACAAAAGCATTGTACCCTGAGTAGAAATTACCAAATTGCATGACTGAGTAGAAGGATTGACTTACAGTTTCTTTTAGTGAGTAAGAATGATCAAGAAAAGAGCGAGCAATTAAGAAAGCATTTCTCCTGATTCACCTTATAATTCAACATTTCCAAATCTATAGGGGGCAAATCATTGCTTTTACCAAGAGTAGCTTTCAGTACAGAAACCCAGGAGTACAAAGCAACAAAGAAACAAAGATTTTCTAGTAGCTGAAATTATATGTCATTTAGAAGCATAAAGGTATAATCTACCAAGCACTGTGAAATCCCACTTTTTTCAAATATTATTGACCTTGGGAGCCAGTACAGCATAGCAACTCAGATAATGAACTGTGACTCATAAACTCTGGTTTGGATCTCACTTTTGCCATGAACTCACTAGGTGACCTTTACAATCCAAGTCTCTCAGAGCACCCTGTCCCCTTTCTGAATTATGGGATCATAGCTCAGCAGGCTTTTCATGCAAAAGGCCCTAAATGCAATTCCCTGAATTGTCAGTTGAAAAAGGAACAATGGCAGCAATGGGTATTCTTTCTTCTTGAGATCATGGAGAACTGCTGCCAATCTCAACTGTGAATACTAGCTGCACTAAAATAAGATAAAAATAAAACAGCTCCCTATATAAAGAGCTGAGCTGAAAATAATATGCTTAAAAGTTAATTGAACCTGTACTAACGTAATTTTTTATATTTAATCTTTTTTTTTTTAGATTTGTATCTTGCCTTTTCTTCAAGATTCTTCAAACCAGAATACCTAATGTTGCCTGCTCCTATTTTTCCTGTAGCAAAATCCTTGGATAGTAACTTGCAACAAGGAACAGTCTCCAAGTAAGTTTCAGTGGCTAAGGGTAAGTGGACTTGAAACTGGGTCCCACCTGAATCAGCTTTCTTCCCAGCCATAGTTTCCTTTTTTTCAGAAGACAGAAGTGTGTTTATTTTATAAAGTACCAATTAGAATAAAAATGAGGTTCTTGGTGCCCAAACTACTTTTTTGAAGGAGTGGGGTGGGGATTTGGGTTAATAGCTTCCGCAAAACACATTGGCCAAAACTTGACAGAATGGTTTTTGCCATTTTCAATTGGGAAACACAAGTACACAGAACTCTTAAGTTCTAAAATAAGCAACAAAACTAAAACCCGCTCAAAATTCTTTTCCAACTCTAAAAAAATAAAAAATAAAATAAAAATAAAAATCATGCCCATAAAATATTGTAGATACTTGAATAAATTCAGTAATAAAGATTCTATTTTCTATATTTTGTTGCCTTTTTAATGAAAAACAACATTTTTATATGCACAATGTCTGAAGCAATTTCTCTAAATTACTTCTGAAGCATGTACGTTCCTCATTTTCAATAGGAGATTGTTGATTAAACTAACGCTGAAGCAATGGAATCTGTGATGGAATGTAGCCTGGATTCCCAGGAGGGAGGGTATGCAATGCAGAAGACAATATAGATAATTTGGTTGGAAGAAACAGAGTTAAGACATCTCCTCCCTAGAAGTTCTCAGATTTAATGATGAAGTAGTTAATTTAGTTTGGCAAGACTTCTGTCTATAGGTGAGGAACAATAAAGGAAAGTGCTTAGAAGTAATCTAAGCAGTGTATTTCTTGGTTTTGGGGGCCTAACAGAATCAATTGTTAAGAAAAAATATATAGGCAGTAATTTCATAGATCTTACGATCAGGCCCTAATACATTTTTCATACTTTGAGAATGGCAATCCCTTATTGCTTTGTGTCAGTGAATTAAGGAAAACAGTTATATAAGTTACAAGATGAAATAGCTGTTTCTAAAAGGGTAGCAGCAATGCATTATTTTGAAATATCTTCCAACTCAGAATAAATGTGCCATAAAGTATTCCCTAAGAGCATGTGCATCATTATTTCATATAGTCTAATTGAGTGCTGGTGAGGTAATTCTGTACATTCATAGAGCTGTAATAATGTAAGGAAATCAGTTGCAGTTTTTATGGATTGAAAAACAGATCAAACTGGTAGAGCTTAATATGAAGCAGCAAAGCATGCCATACTAATGCTGAAGCAATGGGACGCCATGTTGCAAAAAATATAAGAAGCCAAGAAGTCTCTAAGCACATCTAAGACTAAGATTCCAAGTTGGTCTTGAATTTAATACTGTTTTTTTTTTAATCAGACAAGACTTAACACAAATCTATTCTGCTTTGACTTTTTTCTCTTATTTTTAAGAATTTTTGTTCGCGGTGCTCTCCATGAACTTATGACATATACTTTTATTTATCCACTTCAAAATAGTTCTGCTAAATGAAAAGTATTTAGCAAAAATAATGAGATGAGAATGTTTTGACAGCAAGGTAATTAGAAAAATCTTAGCAAGTCCCAACTAGATATGTATGGTGGAAGGCCCTAAGAAGTGGCTTAGGATTCTTACTGCGTTAATAAAGATTGTCTTTGTCTTTTGAGCTGCTTAAGAAATAGAAGCAATATTTTTTTAAAAAAACCTATAGGCTTATTAGGAAGCAACCAGTGAGTTAAATAAATGTACTTCCAAGGCAAAATATTTTGGAGAATTGCTTATATGTTCAGAAATATTTTAGAAATATTATCCTCTATTTTCAGATGTTGTCATGTAACACACACAATATAAAACATAAGGGCAGATTTAAGTATAGATAATCCGGTTGATGCTATTTTCAATGCAATGCAGTGGAGTTAGCTAATTAAGGTCATATATAAGGTCATATATGGTATATATACAAGGCCTTCCCAGCATCTGTGCTATTCAAGGTATAGCTTCAACTCCCAGAATTACCAATCAGCATGATTATTGCGGAGAGTTCTGGAAATGCATCAGCAGGACAGCAAGATGTAAAAAATTTGATGTATATGGTATGTGAGTTGATGGTTGGTAAATACTCATGGATTTAATATTTAATGGAAGAATAAAGCACTGCAAATGAATAATACAATACATGGAAACATTAATTGGGAATAATGGAAGTTTAAATCCAAAATATCTGGAAGGTAACATCTACTATTTCACTGATTGGTACCTCTAGGTCTCTCTATCCTCTAAAATCTTATAACTAGCTAATGGCAGTTGAAGAACAGTGTTTTCTGTCTTTGAACTTGGCCTGAAGTTAGGTGTATTTCTACAGTATGAGACCAAGTGTCTGAATGTTAAAGCTGATCTTGGCTTGACTTGGGGCCCTATGAGTCTGTTATCCTATTAAAAATAGTTTTAGTGTATGCACACATGTGTCTTATTTCTCGTAATTTGCCCTATCCTCTCCTGCTTTAATGAATCAAAATTTAGAGTTCCTTAGGGTATAGGTCTGACTTTGTTATTTGTTTTACTTTGGAAATTTGCATGCATATTAAAGAACCAATTTAAATATGAAATAGCAGTTTAAGAAGTTGAACAAAACTGTAAGGGCCCCAGAAGGCCAGCAGAATCCCTTTCTATTGCTACCATATTGTCAGTATTCTACTTGTTCTTTCATTCGATTTGCCCTTTGATTTTTCAGTCTAACTTCATAATCAGTCTCTCAAATGTTGCAATGTCACAATTTCAAAACATGACTTTTTAAGGGGCAACATTGATTGGGTAGAACTAGGGATATGTACAGTGCTTGCAAGTTGAGCAAGAGGCCATGATGAGAAATATAAAAAGAACATTTTCTTACCTATCAAGTAGAGATGCTGTAGAGAGCCTGGAGTATATGCAGCTGCAGCAGCTGGTATATTGGTAGCATATTGGTAGCATTATTTGATTTTCAGATAATCAAGTTAGCTAGACTTCTTATATAAATAGACTATTTCCACATCTCCAACACATTAAAAGAGTGTTAACTATTTTTTTATGCTGAGCAAGACTTGAGTAATTTATTGTGTATATGAAAAAAAACAATATTGGTGAATATTTGTCTACAGTTCGTCAGAGAACAGCTGTTTCTGTGGAAGAAAATACATTTCTGCCTTAAACAACTAGGGCTTTCTACTCATAGATCATAGACACATGCTTGTTTGAGAAGTTTCAACAATATTTATTTATTATTTATATTTCACATTTCTGAAATATCCCATTTCCCTCAAAGAGGCATTCTGGGTGGTGTACAATAAAATATCAAAATATAAAACAGTAATTAAAATTAAAATGTTAGAATTAAAAATTTTAAAATTATAAACATTTTTAAGGAGGTAATAGTAATTAAGCCCTGTTAAAAATTAGTTGACAAAAGCAAAGGGATGACTCTCATGGCACAACTAACCCCATGACTCCTTTGGGCTCCCTACAGAAGGCTGCAGAGCCATGTCTAAACCCTCTCTGCAAAGGCCAGGAGAGTGGTGGCCCACCTCACTTTCAGGGGAAGAATATTCCATGGGGGAGCAATGGCAGAGAAGGCTCTCTTCCTACACCCCACCAATTGGAGTTGTTTAACTGACAGGGTGTGCAACAATATCATAACTGAAACAAGAAGTCAGTAAAATAATGTATTTATTTAGTTAAATGAAATCCTTTACTTTACTAGCTAGGTTTTTCCATACAACTTAATGCATTGTGTTGGTGAAGTATGAGGGAGGGAGGGAGGGAGGAAGAGAGGGAGAGAGGGAGAGGGGGGGAGAGACTACATGAGACAGCTGATCCATAATGGAAAACAATCTCACCAATTTATTGACTATTTTAAGTTAACTTATACATTTATTACTATGTAAAATATTACCACAATGGCTAAACCATTTACTCAGTATTTATAGAAAGAATCAACTACACAATATCCAAGTTTTATTTGGAAATATTTGATTAACTTGTAGCTTGGTCACAGAACATTAGTGATTTCACTCACTCTCTGCTTTTATTTATCTAGCTCTCTAATGATCATTGGCTGCAAGCTGAGTGTCAGGAGTAAGCCACATTCTGTCCTTAAAAGCCTTGGATGTCCTTCTAAAGGTTGCCATTGAATTAAATTGTTTCACACACTATTATATGTGTGAAAAATTATGTCAGTCTATATAAACAAAAGTGACTTTTTGAAATTTATTTCAATTCAGCATCTACTTTTTACCAAAACATATCAGAATTAAAACAATAATGATTTTGCTTCTATTAAAATCAGTAAGTTGTATAAAAATGATGCCAGAATGTTATGCTGGACACAGCACACATAGAGAAACTTAAATTAGTGTTAAAATTTCAATAAGTCTGACTTCATGTGCATTTTTTTCAAGAACCATATTTCTCATTTGGGTTATCACTATGAAAAAGAACCTGTCTCACATTCTCATGTGATGCATTTTCTCTAAAGTTGGGTGTAATAGAATATATATTCCATTTAGGAACACATTCTTGTCTTTTTGTTGTAGTTGAGAATTTTTATTCTGGATAGGCCTGTTCAAGCAGAAGTATCTACATAGACAATTAAAGGATCAGATCATTATTTGTAAGATACGAAATATGATAAAATTCAAAATTGATAAGTTTATGCTTGATGTGATCCACATTTCTCATTGAAGTGCTTTTGATAGTAGAAACACATGACTGGAGACCATATAATATTTTCTTAAAAAGTATTAGCTTTAATATAGTTCCATATATTTCATATAATTCCATGGAAATCTTTACCCATGTACTGATCTCAGCACAAACATGTTTCCTTCAATTTCTCTAGAAATGGTCATTGTCCATGAAGGTTAAAAAAGTAAATGATTATTTGATCTGAAATCTTTTTTGAAGGGACTCAACTTTTCTTCAGACTTTTCTCTATGATTGTTTATAAATATTGGAGTCCATTTTGTCAGCTTTGGATTTAATCCAGAGTTGACAAAAATTCAGGGCCGGTTTTATAAGGAATGAGTTTTCTTCATTATACTGTATCTATTGTAACAAAAAAACAACAACCATATGTTTAAAATTTGGTTAGGAACTGGCTGATATGCTAAATTATATTGTTGGAGGAAAGTTCTCATACATTATAGTTATCCCTGTTTTATATGTAAGACTAGAGAAATTAATTTGTTCGGCTCCATTCTGTTTTACACATGATTGACCATGAGCATGTAAACTATCTGTGTTTCATATTATAGTTTCATTTGCAAACTTATAAACATAGACACCAATTTGAATCAAACTGAGAATCTAGTATTTTCTCCCTATGGTGATAAGAAACATTAAAAAAAGCAGTTCCTTTCTTAATTTTAAATTAGAACTAGAGCTAACAGTCCTAATGCTGATTCTGCTTTGAATGTGGACATTTTATCTCACTCTTTTTTATATAGATAATTCAAGTGGCAAATATATACCTAAATATACCTAATACTACATACTAATCTATGTTTCATTCAGTGAGACTTATTTCTACGAGGATGGGCAGGGTGTTTATGTATTTTGTTTCCATCTGATTGCTTTTGAAAGCAAATAAATACATTTGTTTGTTTGTTTGTTTGTTTGTTTCTTTCTTTCTTTCTTTCTTTCTTTCTTTCTTTCTTTCTTTCTTTCTTTCTTTATTATTTATTTATTTATTTATTTATTTGTTTGTTTGTCAACAAGTGCAAGGAAACAGAACACATGAAAAAAATGGCACAAATAAATGGATATAAAGAAGCAAAACATAGCCATAAACACATAAAATGAGTACATACAAATGGGTACAGTAGGACAGGAATGGTAGGCATTCTATAGAATATCCTATTCTGAGAGTCTGATGAAGAGTGTTTTTTAATTTCTTTTTCACACGAGGGCAGAAAAAAAGCATGAAAATGTATCTATTTTCAGAGTTATTTGTAGTTATTTTGCATTATTCATATAGCCAGAGTATCGCATGAAGACAAAGAATACTTTGTAATTCTTAATTTATACTTTTGAAATATATGCAAGTACTATGTATTGCATTCAGGTAAAGCTATTGTATCTTTCTGTAAATGTTTGGATTCACCATGTTGCATTTTGGGATATGTTTCATAAAACAGTCTGAAATATGGTAGGAAATAATATATCCCAGTTATCCAACTAATGAATAATATAATATTTAGGCACTAGTGCTTTCTCTGCCATGAATCTTACATACTGTACTTCCTCCAAGGGATTCCATGTAAGTGATGGAATAATTCACTGTTAAGACATATGGATTTGCCAATGAAATAATATATATGCTTTTCTAGGTAACTTTCTGGGAAACTCTGAAAATTGGCTTATGCAATTGCTACCCTTCTTCCTCAGCAGACGACAAATTATATATATGGTGTTAAAAATACTAAATATAAAATTCTTTAAGTGTCCATAGCACTTCAACATGCCTACATTTTATTTATAAGGGCACATTTATTTCGAGCCCTTGACAAGTAAAGTGAGACTGGCTAAAGAGGGAGGAGGAAGGGAAGGGAAGGGAAGGGAGGAGGAAGGGAAGGGAAGGGAAGGGACAGAGGGGAATAAATCTTAAATCATAATAATATGAACCCTCTGCTGTATTTAGGAACACAGAAAGGATGGAAGTCATTTGGAGATCTAGAGCGGATGAATTGAGAAGAGAAGAGAAGAAGAAGAAGAAAAGACACAAAAGGAAGGGAAGGAAGGGAGGAGGAAGGGAAGGGAAGGGAAGAGAAGGGAGGAGGAAGGGAAGGGAAGGGAAGGGAGGAGGAAGGGAAGGGAAGGGAAGGGAGGGAGGGAGGGAGGAAGGAAGGAAGGAAGGAAGGAAGGAAGGAAGGAAGGAAGGAAGGAAGGAATTTTATTAACAATTAAAATATCAAGTACTTTTAATACTAAAAATATCTACTAAAATACTAAAGGTGGTATTTTTCTATTTTGGACGCATGTGAAGACCTGATCCTCTGGAGGAGACACTGGTACTGGGAAAGATGGAAAGAAAGAGAAGAGGAAGACCACAGCAAATTACAGTTATGGTGGCAATAAGCTACATAATTTGGAGACATTAAAGACCAGGTTAGGGGTTATACAACTGAATTCTTTTTATAAATGAACCTAATTAATTTTTATTGTAAATTTTATTTCTCACCCATGATTACTGGGTATATGTGCATACAACCTGGGAAAAATATTTTCTCTTCATTCTTCCAGAGTCCATATTTGTATCATACTGGTAAATATCTATGGACATTCTCAATCTTCCAGGTCATGGTTGTCCCAAATATGCTTTTCAAAAGGCAACTGGACTTCCTTTGTTTTTCTTGAAAATTTTTCACTTCTCATCCAAGAAGCTTCTTCAGTTCTGAAGAAATAAAATGTTTTCAAAGAACCAAAAAAGTCCAGTTGTCTTTTGAAAAGCATCTTTGAGACCATCATATTGGTACATCCTCTATTTAATATGTTTCTAAATAATTTTATTAAACTTTACATTTTATGAGTTGGCGACTGTGCTGTATACTCTAAAACCTTATTGCAATATTGTATATAAGAAATGTAATATAAGAAATTCTTTCACAGTCCCAAAAAATTGCATCTGCCCTTGGAGTTGCATTTTGACAGGCATCCAACTATTTATCTGAAATAGAATGTCATTGTTTACTGTTGAGTTACTTTCAATGGACTCTCCTTTAACTGGATGGATAAGCCCATGTAAAACAATATCTGGTGGTGAAATAGCAACTTTCTCTTGAAACTTAAACTCTACGTAAATTAAACACAGTAAAACAACTAAATAAAATTAAAGCGTAAACCTCAACTACTTGAATGGAGACAAAATATTCAAGGAAGGGCTGGGGAAATTACCTAAGTTTATATTGCCTTGTGCAGCTGTAAAAGAGAGCTCTTAAAAAGACACCATTTATAACAAAGAAATTTCATTATAATTTGTTATTGGTACCCTAAAATGTACCATATTTTTCAGACTATAAGACGCACTCCCCCCGTATTCCCCCCCCTATTTTTTGGACTATAAGATGCACTCCCCCCCAAAAAAAGTGGGTATGTGCGTCTTATAGAGTGAATATTACGGCGGGTGAGGAGGGGGGTTGCCGATCAGCTGTTCTAGGCGGCAGGGATTTCCACCACTGCTGCCTATCGCTGCCTATCTGCCACCGCCCTGGCCCATTCGCCGCCGCGGTGTTCACGGCGGCAGCCATTCACAGCAGTGGCAAATGTGCGGCGAACGGGCTGTGGCAGCAGTGAACAGGCCGCGGCAGTGGCAAATGGGCAGTGGAGGCAGAGGCAGATTTTTTTTCTTGTTTTCCTCCTCTAAAGCTAATGTGCGTCTTATAGTCTGGAGCATCTTATAGTCCAAAAAATATGGTAATTTATTTTACCTAAAATATAATTTACTTCAATGACAATTTCTCAATAGGAATTGTGCAACCTATTTATAAATCTGTGACATTAGGATATTATGGATATTTTCCCAAAATAGAATGAAAGTCCAATTTTTCTGTTCATTTTTTGTGTGTATAATGTTCAACTTGGCAGATCCAACATTCCACTTTTACATTGTCTGGGTTTTTTGTTTGTTTGTTTGTTTGTTTGCAATGGTTACCAGTATCTGTGGACTCTCTTTTGTACTTCATGCATTGAGAGCAAGCATTATACTTGCAATGTACTCCTTGCATTGAGAGCAAGCATTATCATCTTTCAGATTTGATAATAGCAATAGCACTTAGACTTATATACCGCTTCACAGTGCTTTATAGCCCTCTCTAAGCGGTTTACAGGGTCAGCATATTTCCCCCAACAATCTGGGTCCTCATTTTACCGACCTCGGAAGGATGGAAGGCTGAGTCAACCTTGAGCCTGGTGAGATTCGAACTACCAAATTGCAGTCGGCTGGCAGTCAGCAGAAGTAGCTTGCTCTACTGCATTCTTACCACTGCGCCACCACCAATAATATCCTTACGATTTACATTGACTGGTTCCTAATATGATTTGATTGCTTATTTGTACCCAGACTATCATTAAGTGTTGTACCTTATGATTCTTGACGAACGTATCTTTTCTTTTATGTATACTGAGAGCATATGCACCAAGACAAATTCCTTGTGTGTCCAATCACACTTGGCCAATAAAAAAAATTCTCTAAAAAAAATTCTATATTCTGTTACTAAAGAAATAGCAGTTTACATCAGTCAATTTCTGAATTATTCCCTATTAAAACTTTGACTTTGTTTTTAGAGTTTCAGAATACAAGAAATTTATGGGTTCCAATTTCTAAAAAGTCCCCTGCTTAAAGCTGGTAGATATCATTTAAGATATCTTGAATTTCTCAGAGGCCCTTTTGGTTTTCTTACTCAATTCCTGATCAGTTCAGTTTTTAGCTTTCTCTATTTCTACATTTATGTTTTCCTCTGAACAATCTAACCTAATAGATCTATGCTTAGAAATAAAATAAAATATCCATATATTTTTCCTTAAAATATGACATCCCTTTACTGCAATTTCAAAAGTGTAACACCTGGCTTTAGCTTTTTTAAGAAAATTCCATTTTCTAAAATAATTCTATAGACTGTTCATATTTCACTATAATGTCATCATCAATAACCAGGTGATAAATATTATTTAGATCCATATATGGTGACAAAGTAAGTATCTTTGTATCTCTTATGATACAAATATCATCATGGCATCACTGCATTATAAATAATAATAATACTAACAACAACTACAACTACAACTACAACTACAACTACAACTACAACTACAACTACAACTACAACTACTATTATTATTATTATTATTATTATTATTATTATTATTATTATTATTATTATTATTATTATTATTATTATTTCGACAAAATCTCAACAAGGTTAATTTGCTAGCTGGCTGTATAAATTACATTATGAACTGCCTTACATATTTGGATTAATTTTTAGTTAACAATACCATATGAGAATTATTTTTATTGTTTAGCAAATCACTAATTTAGTACTTCTTTTTGTATGCTAAGTATATGAGCCACATAATGCAATGTTTTGCACATTTGATTAGTTCTCAGTTAATAGTGCATCTGAGAATGTATACTGCTTAGTTATATATTAGTTTGCTTAGCAACAGTGAAAAATGAACAACATATAAAAAGTGATAATCAGATCATAAAACTTTTTAGTCCAATATTTTGTTCCTTTTTACAATTGCCAAACATATATTTATAGAAACCCACAATTAAGACTCTACCTCTAGCTAAGATAAACAATCCTTTTCTTAACTCTTTAGTGGCATGTTATGTCTAATATTAGAGACTATTAGAGACACTGTCTTAGCCAGTATCCATTGATATATTGTATCTATCCAAAATGAATGTCATAATTTTTAAAGCTGCCTGACTTAATGATATTTGCATATTTCATGGAAGCAAATTCCATTGTTTGACTGTTTCTATGATCTTACCATTCTACTTCACTGAGTAATCCTGGGTTTTAGGATTATGACAGGAAGAGAAAAATGGATCCATTTTATCCTTTATATTACGTATAAGTATATAATCTATAATCCCTCTATCATATACAGCTTTTCTGCTTTCTCCTCTTATGCTGTATGTAGTTTGGTAAATTACTATTTATTTCAGCATTCGGAGAGATCCAAATGGGATTTTTAGTGTCCTTTTTGTTTTAACTATCCTAAATATTTTGATGTTGTTAAACTGACCATCTCACTGCTCATCTCAAACCCAGATGACTTATACAGTATATTTCTAATATTATTTTATAAGGTTATAGCAATAGCATTTAAGATTATATACTGCCTTATAGCCAGGGGTGGATTCCTCCCGGTTCGGACAGGTTCTCCCGAACCGGTAGTGACCTGCTGGTGATGTCACGATGATGTCACCGATCTGGTTCGGTCGGTGCCAGTCCGTGGGTGCCGCCATCTTTTTTTTGAATTTTTTTGGAATTTTTTAAAAAAATTTTTCCCTTCTGAGCATGCACAGAAGCCGAGTTCCGGCACTATTCATGCAGTCGCCATCTTGTTTTTGGCTTCTCCCCCTGGATTTTTCATTACTGCGCATGCGCGCGCATGCGCGCGCATGCGAAGTGCGCGTGTGCCCACGCGGCGCACCCACGCGGCGCGCCCACGCGGCGCGGGAGGGAGCGAACCGGCAGCGAGGTAAGTTGGAACCCACCCCTGCTTATAGCACTTTATAGCACTCTGGGAGATTTACAATGTACAAGCATTACTTGCATATTGTTTCCAACAATTTGGGTCCCCGTTTTACTGACCTTGGAAGGATGGAAGGCTGAGCCAATCTTTAGCTCTGTCAGGATCGAATTCCAGGCTGTGGGCATAGTTTGCCTGCAATACTGCATTCTAACCACTGCGCCACCAGGCTCAAAGCTAAATGCTATTGGTATAAGGTTATGCAGATCCTTAGAAAGAGATGGCTCAGAACATAAGGGACTCTGGGCTAAATCCTGCTCTCCAAATTTTTTGAACAGCTATTCCCCTTTCCAGGTTCTAATGTTGTTTCCAAAGCTGTTCTTTGCTGGCTTCATAGCTGCTTTATTTAAATCATAGTGTAGAGGTGAGTGTGGAGCAGAGCTCTTTTGATTTAGCTCAGCTGTTGTTATTGTAATGAAATTTTATTTATTTATTTATCAAATTTATATAGCCACCCATCTCATGAGAAATGACTCTGAGTGGCATACAATAATTAAATAAAAAACAATACATATAAAAACAAGTATTAAAAATATCAAAAGTCAACATTAAAAAACATTTTAAAATATAGAAACCCCAGTCATATACCCACCTGAATAGTGGAGCCAACATGCCTCTGCTTCCCTGGGACCTCCAGGCCTGGTGAAATTACCGAGTCTTGAGGGACTTCAGAAAATCAAAAGGGACAGATTCTCCACGTTAATTCCTTTGAGCTCCTGAAAAAAAAACTACAAAATATAAATTTAATTTTAAATAAGAAAACTAATTGAACATGAATCAGACACGGGAGAGTTATTGCATAAACTTGATATATTGAAATGCCTAGGAATGGTATGGAAAATGGCCCACTCGTTTCTGTCAAAGCAGTACAAATGTTTTGTTATGAAATGTTAGTGAAATAATGAAAGGAAACTGTTTATATAAAGTTTGAAATTCAATCTGAAATCCCAGAATTTAACTAGGATTGATCAATTTTTAATAATTACTGAATGCAGGAAAAGATTTCATAAACAGAATGCTGATTTAGCTAATCAGATGAGAAAGTCAATAATTCAATTAATTCAGCACTTTATACTGTTCCCTCTGTGACTACACATAATTGGGAACTTTTAATTTATCCCTTCTACAATAGATTGTCTCACCTATCATATCATTGTTGTATCCATAACATGTGTGTGGCTAGTCCACATCACAAATTCTTAAATCCTTGAGTTTAGCCAAGCTTTTGCTGATATTAGAAGATCCTAGAATGCTGTTCTTATACCAGACCTCTTTTTTTTTTTTTAAAAAAATCATGTTTTATTTGCAGTTTTCTTTTCACACCATACATATTTTGTGGACAGTGTATTGACTGGGTCAAATCTTTTTTAAACAATGCTAACAATAATAATACAAATAAGTATGCATAATCCTAGTCTTCCAACTTCTCCGATACCATTCTCTCTTTATAATTCTTTATCATTTTTTCTATTAATTCATTTAAACATAAATAACATTTCTTTGCGCCTTGTATTTGTTGTCCCCTACTAAATTACTAATATTTAATATTTTAGAAAATTTTTATTCCAATATAATTTCAATATCCCAAATATCTAGGATTACTAATAAAGCCAATTATTAACAAAATTTAATCAATCCCAGGAATATATCTCAAAATCCCCACAATTTCTAATCCTTAAAAGTTTAAATTCACAATATACTTTAACACACTATTAATATTAATAATACAATTAGATTACCTAATCCTAAACTTCCGCCTACTAAGCTTAGTTTATTTTTAGTTATAATAGATTCTATTATCTGTTAATATATATACTACTATTTTCCCTATTTGTATTTTCTATTTTTCCGTTTTATTAATATATTTTCTCATTATCCATAATCCCTTAGCCTTTTTGGAGTTCCATCATTTACTGACTTTTTAATCACCCTTTTATATCTCTTTCTTGGAATCTTATAACTCTTTTTGATATTTTTATACCTACTGAACATTCCCTTCGGTGTGCCCTTTGTCTCTTTCTGCTGTATTATTTGAACACCCATCAATAACACTTCCTTTTTTTAAGAGATTTTTCTTTTTTCCCCTCTAAACTTTTCTTTTTTTAAGAGATTTTTCTTTTCTCTCTCTGTTCTATTATAAGCTTTTAAAGAATTATCTGATTGATTGCTACTTATTACTCCTTTCTCTTCATTATCTTTATCTTCTTGCATCTCATTTTGATTTTTTCCTTCCACTGCTTCTTCTAATTTCTCCTCTATTTCCTGAATATCATGTTCATCTTCCCCCCCCCCCAATTGTTGTTTG
>QLTV01003281.1:682285-693323 GCA_003457575.1 Thermophis baileyi | reverse complement strand
ACGCTGGTGCGCTTATGCACGCCCCTTACAGACCTCTTAGGAATGGGGTGAGGTCAATGGTAGACAGTTTAAGGGTAAAGATTTGGGGGTTTGGGGAAGAAACTACAGAGTCGGGTAATGTATTCCAGGCATTGACCACTCTGTTGCTGAAGTCGTATTTTTTGCAATCAAGTTTGGAGCGGTTTACATTAAGTTTGTATCTATTGTGAGCTCGTGTATTGTTTCGGTTGAAGCTGAAGTAGTCATTGACAGGTAGGACATTGTAGCATATAATTTTGTGTGCTACACTTAGGTCAGATCGAAGGCGGCATAGTTCTAAGTTTTCTAGGCCTAAAATTAAAAATAAAATTAAAATTAAAAATAAAAATATCTCAAAATCCCCTAAATTTATAATCTTTAAAATTCTTTAATAATGTACAGCCTTGTGGTTTCCAATTACATATCTTCCCAATTGTCCAAATTTTAAAGTCTTATTTAACTCTTCTTCTTTTCTCTTTTCTTCTATCACCTTTCTTCTTTTATCTTGTAGAATGTTCTGTCAAATAGCATTAATAATCCAATCCAAATTAATCCACTAGGTTTCTCCAGTCTTTCAAATCCATAATCCAATAGTCAGTTTCAATAAAGTTTAGTCATTTGCAATTTAGTTCATCTTAGAAATCTTCAAAAGGGAACAAAAACTCATTAAGTATTTTCAAAATATCCAAGTCGTCTTCTAGCATAGAGTCAAGGTCAGGCCGCCTTCCAGATGTTATTTACTTCTATTCTGTGTATTAGACTTTATGTGTATTGGACTCACTTTCACTAAAAGTATTGACGCTGTAGTGCTGTAGTGCTTCTCTTCTTCCAGTAGATGGCTCTCCTGCTCCCAAGTCCAACATTAAATGGTCTGTCAAAAACAGCTGATTATCCGTTAAATCCAGGGGAAATATATTTATAGAAATATAAATAAGCAAAACAATTTCTCCTGAAAATCACCTTTCCAATTATTTAAGCTTTTTTCCAGGCTTTCTGTATTTTAAAGCTTCCCTTGGGCATTTCTTTCGCCTCTTAATTTTCAGTCTTTAATCTTCTCCATGTGTCTAATTGCCGCTTCCTTAATGCTTGGAAATCTTTTAAAATTCTTGTACTTAAATTAAGTCTTTAGAGTAAGAGTTGGCAGTTATCTCACCCAGTTTCAATGCTCTGTCCACGCACCACTCCAGCACAAATCTTGTGGTCCCAGTTGCCCCAGCTTGTGACTGCCAAAAATGGCCATCGTCCCTGCTGTCGTTTGGGAGAGCTTGCTTTGGACCTAACAAGGAAATTGCGAGTTCCTCGTGGTCAGCGAAGCGCCTCTCCTTCCTTCACCGCCCCTACAAGACGGCTATGACCCCGTAGGGTCTCCCGACAGCAGTTACCGGCTGGATTTTGCAAGGCTCGGCGGAGCCCGCTATTTTCCAGCCGTTCTCGCCGGGACATCAACCAGAAGCTCCTATACCAGACCTCTTGCAGATGCTCATTTATTGCGATGTAAACTCTTTTTTAAAAGCCTTCTTCCTTCTGTACATTTTCTTGAAATTTACTCATAATGTCATCATCTCTTCTCATTTCTCTACTGCTGTCAGACTTACATCTTTATCATTTTATCAAAAACCCTGTTTATTCCAAATCAAGCTCTTTCAGAAATAAATTTAAGAGCACCTTTGTTCACGAACTGATGTACTTATAGAAATGAGTATTGGACATACATCACTCATCTCTGTTTTAATGGTTGATAGAGGTTGGAAATGCAGTGTTTATAAAAAGCAGAATGCCAGCTTTTCAGAGGAAACTAGATTGCATATGCATACAATAATTAATATAATATTGTTTTTACTTCAAAAAGAACTCCATGGAAACATGTCCAGATATTGTACATGATTATTGCTGAATTGTATGGAATTTTATAATATGCTAGCCCACAGGAAAATAGAATTTGTACTTTTGAGCTTTTGGTTATAAAGACAGTCATAGAAAAAATTAAATTGGAAAAATAATTCTTTATTATTCAGATTTTATCGCTTAACGGTGTAGTCCTTCGGGAGTTGGGCGGCATACAAATTTTGCTAAAATAAAAAATAAAATAAATAAATAGTCACTCACATGTGTTTGACACTCAAATCTATATTTTGCCATTATTGGTTGTCAAAGTGAATTGAGAAGATTGGCTATATGGCTCTTAACTGTAATGTTTGTTTAAGGGACACTGTGACTGTTCTGCACGTCCAATTATTATGCATTTGTATTCAGAGCCATATTCTTTCTCTAACTTTCATCCATCTGGTCTACTATGAGCAGTTTGTCCAGCATTTCCAATGATTATATCCCTAAATACATTGAAACATTGCTACATAACTTTATATCTTAGATCTCTTAGAGAAATTGTCATATATAATTCTCTATTCCTAGTGTTTCTGATTAGAAAATCAGGAACAGCAGTGGAAATATGTATAAAACAGGATGGGAGAACCAGTGAAGTTCTAGAGTAAGTATTTGAAATGCTTTATCACAAAGGATTTAATTAATTGCAAGTGATGTAGTTTATAACTTGACCATTGCATTTTTAATAAAATCACATAAAATAAAGAAGTACATTGACTATGAAATAATGAAGCCCGGTATTCTGTTCTTAGATGGACATGCAACTTCTTTTATTTTTATATAACTTCAATGTCCATTTTGCTGTGTCTCATGTATACCTTTTCTCCCCTTCCCATCCCAATCCAGGGGTGGGCTACTGTGGGTTCGCAGGGGTTCGGGAGAACCTCTAGCTAAGATTCTGTGCAGTTCAGAGAACCCCCAAATCCCACTCCTGGCTGGCCCCACCCACCCGCCCCGCCCCTCCCAGGAGTCCTGACGCAGCCCATTTTGGATGCAAGTAAGTGCAGGGCGCGCACGGAGGCTTGGGGAGGGCAAAAAACAGGCCTACTGGAAGTTCAGGAAAGCCAGAAATGGGTCCGTTTCTGGCCTCCAGAGGGCCTCCAGAGCCTGAGGAGGCCATTTTCTCTCTCCCAGAGGCTTGAGGGAAGCCTCCGGAGCCCGGGGAGGGGAAAAACACCCTCCCCCCACTGTGGTGCAGGAGGCCGACTAGGCCACACCCACCATGGCCATGCCCACTCAGCAACTGGGCAGAGAACCCCTTGCTAAAATTTTTGAAGCCCACCCCTGTCCCAATCCCTTGATTTCCTACCAGATTCTCAGTATTATACACATATGAAGAGAACTGCTTTTTGCTCCTAGCATGATTCATGAAGATGATTAATTTAAACCGCACATAATAAGGTATCTTAGATGAGATAAGATAAGATAAGATGATAAGATAAGATAAGATAAGATAAGATAAGATAAGATAAGATAAGATAAGATAAGATAAGATAAGATAAGATGAGATGATAAAATAAGATAGATAAGATAGATAAGATAAGATAAGATAAGATGATAAGATAAGATAAGATAAGATAAGATAAGATAAGATAAGATAAGATAAGATAAGATAAGATAAGATAAGAAGATGATAAGATAAGATAAGATAAGATAAGATAAGATAAGATAAGATAAGATAAGATAAGATAAGATGATAAGATAACCTTTATTGTCATTTTTTACCTCTGAGGACACTGGCACACATTAAAAATGAAATTCTGTTGCCCACTCTGATGCATGCATGCATGCATACATACATACATACATACATACATACATACATACATACATAATCACTGTCCATGTTGAATACATAGTGGAAAGATTTAACTGGAAAGTTCACAAGGTTGACACTATACGGAACAAAGCTGTGAATCCAGATGTTCTGCTTCGGATACCATGAAGCCTCCTCCCAGAAGGGAACAAGGAAAACAGGTCATGAAGAGGATGTGTAGTGTCCCAGACAATCCTGCGGACCCTGCTCAAGCATCGCTTTTATGCTACATCCTGGATAGAAGGACGTGAACTACCAATAATCTTTTCTGCCGTCTTCATCACCCTCTGCACCGCCTTCCTGTCTGAAGCAGTAATGCTTCCAAACCAGACAGTAATGCAATATGACAGGATGCTCTCGATCTTCCCTCTATAGAAAGTGGTAAGGACAGGGGAAGGAAGATGTACTTTTTTCATGTGACACAGAAAGTGCAGGCCTTGCTGTGCCCACTTCACCAGTGTCTCACTGTTGAGTGACCAAGCCAATCTACTTGTCAACTGCACACCCAGAAACCTGATGCTGCTAACCACCTCTACAGTTGAATCATTAATACACAGATCTGTGCGGCTGTGCCTGCCTTTTCTAAAATCGACAATGATCTCTTTAGTTTTTCCTACATTTAAAATGAGGCTGTTTTTATTACACCAGTTCACCAAACCTTCTACTTCCTTGCAGTAAGCACCCTCATTGTCACCCTGAATAAGGGCCATTACTGTAGTATCATCCACATACTTCACAATATGGTTGGTCACAAACCTTGCACAACAGTGATGGGCAGGGGTGGGTTCTAACTTACCTCGCTGCCGGTTTGCTTCCTCCCGTGCTGCGTGGCCGCGTGGCGCAGTGCAAAAAAAATAAAAAATAAAAATATTTTTTTAAAAAAAAAATTAAAAAAAGCCAAAAACAAGATGGTGATGCATGCACAGTACCAGAAACTCAGCTTCTGCGCATGCGCAGAAGAAAAAAAATATTTTTTTTAAAAAAAGATGGCAGCGTCCACGGACCGGCACCGACCGAACCGGATCCGTGACATCATTGTGACATCACCTACTACAGGTGGCTACAGGTTCGGGCAAACCGGTACGAACCGGGAGGAGCCCACCTCTGGTGATGGGTCAACAGGGTGAACAACAGTGGACTTAGGACATAGCCCTGAGGAGAAGCTGTGCTCAAGAAAATGGCATCCTCTGTAAAGCAATTAGGACAGTAAGCAAACTGGAGTGAGTCAAATGTTGGATACACTAATGTCCTTTATTAGCCTTTCGAAACATTTCATAAGCATGGATGTAAGTGCAACAAGACAATAATTATTAAGAGCCATAATCATAGAATTTTTTGGCACTGGCAAAATAATAGCAATCTTGATGGGACCATTGCCTGCTGCAATAAAAGATTGAAAATATCTGTAAGAACACAAGCAATTATGGGGTCCTCGACTTACGACCACAATTGAGCCCAAAATTTCTGTTGCTAATTATATATACATTACAATTATATACGCATTTATAACATATTCTATCATTTGTTTTAAATATGATAAAATGCCAACATTTTATTTTCTGCATGCTATCCAATGTAATTTTTGTTTAATTAATTTTATAAAATATGCACAGTATATATATCACCAGTCTAAATTTTAAGACGAGAATAATAATTTATTAATTTAATTTACAACGGGTACTAGAAAAACCTAACTCCCCTTTTTAGCAACAAGGGAATTCACACAGGATGTTTCGGTGCAGGGACACCAGCTACAAACTGAACTCCCTTTTGTTGTAGAGTTCATAGAACTCTCAAAGGAGGATTTAAAGCACAAAACAAATAAACAAACAATAGTAAAGGATTTTTGGAGATATTTGGGTTAATGCAGAAATAAGCAAATGAATATAATGTGGAAATAGCTGAATGGAACACCAATTTTATAATGGAACAAATAAAGGCACACAGAACAAATGCAAACAGTTGTTAAATAAATGAAAGCCTTGGTAATAAATTAAATGTCAGAGAGGTGACTGTATGTTCATATATACAGAGCTGTCTACAGCTATCAAAAAGTAGTACAGAGGGAAAATTAATGTTGAGGAACTGGTGTTTGGAAAAATAAAGATGATTGATTCAAGGAGTTGAATTGTATTTTTTTTTTAGTTGCAATGGCTAATAGAAGACAGGGTGAGAATTAAGGAAAAGGCAGGAGTTGCTGATATAATCCAAACAGAAAATGCCCTATAAAGTGTCATTGACTTCCTTAAGGCAATAAAATGCTATTTTTCAACCTGTGTAAGTGGACGTCCTATTGAATGTTTTACCCCCAACTATTCACTCTGTAAAAATCTGAAGGTTCATTCCAACCAGTACAAAATAGTCTTAGTGATTAATAGCATTTCCAACATCTGGTTCCTTTTTAATTAAAAAGACAGCTGGCAATACTTAAAAAAAAAGACAAATTGGCTTTGATTCTTAGATATATTCAATGCCAAATGTAAACATTGCGATCTGGCTCCCCTTCCTAAATATTGTCAACAACACCCCAGGTCTGGAATGTGTCATTTAAACCACTTATCATCTAGTCATCACAAAACTGGACACTTTTCATGAGGTAACACAATTTCAGAAATGTATTTTTTTTCAATCCTGAAATAAAGTTTTTATTTTACAAGCATTTATATACTATAAGTATTTATATATTATAAAATATTAAGACAAAAAAATGAAAAGAATTCTCCTAAATAGTCTTATTATGCATTCTTCCATTCACAAAATTTCCTGGCAAGAGAAATAGCTTCACATCAGATCCTGCTATAAAATACATACTGAACATGTATATTAAGTTGTGACCTCCTAATTATATGCCTTGAGATGTTATTTAAAAGTGTAATTTCATGGGACGATAATAGTCTTTTATAGATTAAATAAACATCATCTAATTTTAACCATTCCAAATGATTTTCTTGTTTTAAATGTTTGGTTTCAGTGTTTCTAGATGAAGTTATATAAACAACAAATAAGAAAATCAAATATTAAGCAACAATTAAGCAAGAAAGAGATTATATAAAATAGTTTCAGTAGCAAATCAGTTCTTATTAAAAATAGAAATCCATCAAAGCTGGAATATTGTCTAAATTTGGCCACAACTCGTTACGTAGCATAACACTTCTCTCTACTTCTTTAAAATGTGGAGTGAAGAGAAAGTTCAGGGGTCTGATTGAATAGAAAAGACCTTTGCCTGTATCATAATTGTTTTTATATATAGTTCCACATTGAACTCAGTGTGTACATGGTTACTGGATCCAGAAGGTAGAATCTCATCTCAGAAGATCAGGATTGGAAAGAAGATAGACCACGGACAAGACAAGTGATGGTTGGCTTTACAAAGAGTCAGTTGGAATTGGATGTGGGGCGGTTGCAAATACAAGATCTGCTGAAAAAAATATTTGGAAAATTAGGGCCACGAAGTGTCCCCTTCAGTTGATTCATGATAAATAATTCAAATTCAGTACACATGTTCTTCCTTGTGTATTTCTACTTCCTTAGTTATGCTGGAGTCCTATTATCTTAAATTTTTAGTGAAGACTCAAACTAGCCTTGTCCTCAGATTGCAGAAACCTTTATCTCAGACAGTGCCATGCTCGTAGAGAAGGTAGCTAGTGTATGTAGAGACAGTGAAAATCTGGAAGAAAGCAACTTGACCTTGATGCTGGAGGTCATGAGCTCTTTCTTCGGCTTGAGTATGCTGGCCCTGTGGCTCTTTCTCAGAAAGGAAAAAAAAAACAATTTCAAACGATGGTTTGAAAAAACAAATCAACTATATAATATCCCCATACTGAGACCCCAAAAAGAAAGACATACTTATTGTCATGAGAAGAGCAGCAGACAGACTTATATATTAGTTATTAGTTATTTTATCAAATTTATAGAATTACACAACTCAACTAATTCTGGGTGGTTTACAATAAAAACAAAAAGCCAATAACCTCTACCCACAATAAGATTCCAAACAAACAAAGTAGACAACAACAACAACAACAACAAAAACCAAAACTTGAATATGCAGAAAACAAAAGCATTATTCGGTGCCAAGTCCTGGGGAAAATACAGGTCTTCAAGGCTCACTTAAAGAATGTGAAGATTATGGATAACTCCAACAATGGAGAACACATAAGGCATCCCTGCTGGGGACCATTAGTTTCCATTGTTTCAGTAATGCAATAGGGAGCATGCCCACTCTGTTGGATCTTACAGGACAGGCAGAAACTATAGGAGAAAGATGGTATTAGGTACTCTATGCAATGAAGGGCTTTAAAGGTCACCACCAGGATGTTAAATTGTACATGAAAGGTCACTGTAGCAGGAATATCACATGCGTATACTGATCCATGCCTACAACTTCCCATGTGGCTGTATTCTATAACATTCAGTTTCTAAATGGTCTTCAAGGTCTGTGTTATGAAGAGTACATTTGATTATATCAAACCATGACATAATTAAAGCACGAAAAAAAAATGTAAGAATAGTTTCTGGTCCAAGAAAGGGCACAACTGATGCATCACATAAATCTGGGTAAAAACTCTCATGACCAAAACTGCCCATTCTTGTTCAAGTAGGAACTGAGAATCCTGCAACCTCAAATTGTTCATCCATTTCGTGTGAGAAACTGTAATCTCATCCAAAACTAACAAAGGCAGTTCCTTCATGAAAAGCCAAACAACCCCAGCCATTCCATCTTGCCAAGGTTCAGTTTAAGACTATTCCTCTACAACCGGATCTCCACAACCTCTAGGCACTGGATTATGATCTTGATAGCATTGATTCATTGATCCCAGATTCATTGAGCTGCATAATTTGACTTTTATCAACATATTAAGGTACTGGATTCTGTCCTGGTGGATGACCTGATCTAGCAGTCTCATGTAGATGTTAATGTGCAATGGACCAAAGCTTTGACCTCTCCAACTTTCACAACACCAACTGGAACTGACTTGACAGAAAAGATGAAAATCACATATCTGTCTGCCTCCCATTCCTAATCATTGTACCTTGCCCAGAAGGATACTGTGATTGATAGTACTGAAACCTTCTGAACTCCCATCCCAGCTCTGTTAAAATTATATATTAAGCATAATCAATACCATCTCCTGGCCTGAAAGCTATTTGTAAAGGAACTATATAATCTACTTTATCTAGAGGTTTCTGAAGTTGCACCCTGACAACATAACTCTCAACAGCTTTCCTGAGAAATAGGGTAGGTACATCAAAGTAAAGGATTTACAATATAATTCTAAAATTGCATGAAAATATGTAGATGTCATGTTTAAATTTGTATCCTGTAGAAGCTGTGTCACATTCTGTTTACTTAGAGATTCATTGAAGCATGTAATTTGACCAGAAATGCCTAAAAGCTTGCAAGGAACTAGACATATCTAGACCTCTTCACCTGAATTCAAAGGGTATATTCCTGGGTAAGAATATATATAATTCCATATCATGAAGTGGAAGGAGTATCTTGGGAAGGCTCATTTTTTTTAAAAAAAAATGTAATTATTTGTCAATTTATGTCACCTACATGGAAATGTTAAAAAAAAACATAATGATCTAGTTTAAAATCAGAGAAAAGGTTCATCTGGTTATCCTGCCAGGCTTAGGGTTGAGATGGATGGATCCCCATATTGGATGTTGTTTCCTTTATGTTCTTGTATAGAGTGACCGAATCCCATCTCGTTTTGTTCTATATTGTGTTTTTATTGTGAATTATACATTTCTCTCATGCTGACTTTGGCTCTGGTTTTCATTTTAATACAGTGTGCAGTATCTTCTTAGAAAAAGAAAATTTATATACTATTTTTATCTTAAATGTTAATTCTTAGGAAAATGGTCGCACAACTTGTACCAAATTAACAATGCTATGATTTTATATTTGGATTACTACATTGAATTGGATCTAAATGACCCCTTCCATTTCTAGGATTCGAAGACATCCTAATGATGATTTAAATCAGAAGCTACTAGATTAGTATACTAATCTGAGAATTTATCAACTGATGACATCAAGATAGAATTAGATATACTTATTTCTGACACTTCTTTTATTTGCATACACACTTTCATGATATAGGATATGACAGCTAGATTTTAGGCAAACTAACACATTGGAAACCATTGGGTCATTTTAAAATAAACTGATTAATTAGAAAATAAAAGAAATGAAAGTAATTGTGTCTATACTCAGATGCACTACATACCATAGTTGCTATTAGAAGATCAATATAATTTATTCATAGCACCATGTATCATAATTGTCAAAATCTAGAAATAAAATTCTCCCCATTGGGAAATGGAAACCAAATTGCCGCTCAAATCTTAGTAGAGCTACTAAATCTTACTGAAAAATAGATATTGTAGCTTACCCTGCTTTCAGATGAACTTGTATGAAGAAAAGGTTCCTTGGCTTGCTTTTTTATAACGGGTCTTAAAGAATTCTCAGAAAGATCTAGAATGTTAAGAGAAACTTAGTAAAACCAAGATAAGCTAAAAGAAATTATGCTATATTGATAAAGTACTTCATAACCAATGGTTTTACTGAATGTTGAATACCAAGTAACTTCAGAGTTAACATTCTACGGAAAGTATTATGATCATGCCATATTTTTGATTTGGTCCTCAATTTCTCAATTACCCCAAATAAATTGTACAAAATTTGGCATTCAGGATAGTATGAAGTATGAAGACATTAGACTGGAAACTGGTTCACATGGACTGTGCTTTCATAGGCTAACTTATCTTACATTCATATTTAAAGTGTGTGATATTTTATGTTTGCATACATATTATAGGCTATCATAATGATGAGTTTGGCATGCATAACAATGTCAATATCAATGTCAGCTTGATGACATTGTATTTGTTAAATGAGAAAATAACTGCAAAATACATTGACAAGGGGGAATGTAATTCAGCAGTAGGCCTCAAATATAAGGAAATCTGAATTTCACAAACTGACTGTTGTTTCTAAACAGTACTGAATACAAACTTTGAAATACAATGAACAGGAATAGGACAGGGTAGAAATGAAACAGAGTCTTGGTATGTCAGAAATGGGAAACATATTAGAAAGAAGTTAACAGAACTACAAAGTCTATCTCAAGAGAATTTAAAACAAGTGTACTTTTTTCTTAAAATATGTGGGTAATAAGGGATGATATTATCATTCTATGTAATTCTTAATTATATGGTATGATTAAATTAGCTTGCAGTCATGACATGTCAAAAAGAATCTTGAAAAATGATAAAGAAATAAATGAAGAAAATCTTGAAAATATAGAAAGA
>QLTV01003281.1:662248-676241 GCA_003457575.1 Thermophis baileyi | reverse complement strand
ATCTATCTATCTATCTATCTATCTATCTATCTATCTATCTATCTATCTATCTATCTACAATTTGTCAATTAAAATAGAGGTGAACAATACTTGTAAAGTTCTGTTATATAGACAGTTGTTTCTACCATAATCTGATTTCAGTTCAATAATTATACTAAAATATTGTGATTTATTACTCTATTGTATAATTTGGGGTCTATAATGTTCTTATAACAAGGGCTTTCCTCTTGGATACAGTAAATATTATACATATAAAGCATATCAAAGAATACATTGCATTGCTCCTAGTTGTTTCTCTTATCTTTTGAGAACTCAGAAGTAAACATTTAAAAAAACGTTTTTGCCACGTTAGATGAAATGTACAAGTTGCTCCAAAAATCTTATTTTATTCTTGACATACTCTGTAGATCCAATGATAGGAAGGACTGAGATATAAAATTATTTATGATTATTAAATAAAATTTTGACTTAATCAGAACACAACAGAATCTGTAAGTGAGGACTCTAATTACTAATAGCAAAGGATATGTTAAAAAAAGGGATCCAGTTAAAAGGAAATTAAGCTACAGCCCTTAATTTGTCCTCTTGCAATATGTGTCTGGGCATTTATATAGGATTATGACTTCACAAATCATGTAGTAGTGAAATATGTGTATTTCTTTGGCTTCCAATGCAATGGAACTCTATTAGGTAATGCTTAAATATATAGCCTCTTAATCATGAATGTTCATAAATGAAAAATGCAGACTCCCCATAAAAGTTTATCTCACAGCTGTGCCTTGCTATATATAGCATAGAATTGTATTAGTTCATATAGTTATGAAACTATCAAACTGCCCTTGACTGTCCTTCCTGAGATTCCAGATAATTAAGCTTACAGAAAATATTTCTTTCTTCAAAGTTATTTTTGTTATTTTAGTGCTCAGTGGGTAAAAATAATCATCGTCCCAAGGCATTTTTTTTTCTAAAAAAGAAGATAGAGCAAGGAAAGTAGAAAAACTTGAGTTCATTGTCAATATAAGTGATATTGCTTTATCTATCTATGGACCACAATAGGTTTAGTTCATTTTAGACCCCAGTCTATAGATAACAGGCCTCATTACATGTACTGCCATAGTGTTAGTAACTCATCATACAAATGAAATAATAGCAAATTACATTAACACTTAGGAGATAAACAAAATTATTTAAAGTAATAACACTTTATGAAATTGACCTGGGTGAAAGCTAATTACAAATATGGGTATGAATTCAAGTTGTCAATATAAACTCCTTTCATACTAACATTTTGGAATTATGTATGTATTATGACATCAATTATATCTGTCCTTCTTTGTTGAATTTTTATATCTCCCTAATTTTATAGTTTGTTCCCCTTTGTTTATTTCAACAGGGAGAACCCAAGGACACTCATTATCTGAGCCAGAATGGATCCAATACAGAGGTGGGTTCCTCCCGGTTCGGACCGGTTCGCCCGAACCAGTAGCGACCAGCTGGTGATGTCACAATGATGTCACGGATCCGATTCAGTCGGTGCTGGTCCGTGGATGCCGCCATCTTTTTTTAATTTAATTTTATTGATTTTTTTTAATTTTATGTTTTCTTCTGCGCATGTGCAGAAGCTGAGTTCCCGGCACTGCGCATGCGTCGCCATCTTGTTTTTGGCTTTTTGGGGGGATTTTTTTATTTTTTTGCACTGCGCATGTGCGCACGTGCATAGTGTGCGCGCGCGCACACGGGGCACCCACGCGGCATAGGAGGAAGCGAACCGGCAGTGAGGTAAATTAGAACCCACCCCTGATCCAATACCTGAGGAAGGAGGAAAATCTTACCATCTTTTGGAACTGTCACCATGCTTCTCCTTACTATTGTCTGCCCTGTCCTGAAAACTCCTTCTCTCCATAAAGCACCAGAAGAATTATTCATTTTGAGACTAGTAGGCCGCTGGCTTCTTAACAGAAGAGAGCTCTTCCCCCTTTCATCATTCTTTCAGTATTTATATGACTAGAAATGAAGAACTTAAACTAATATCATTGTAAATGTGATGAGGAAATTGCCTGCCTTGCCCTCCAAAAATAATTGTCCCAGTATCCAACAATAATAAGAAAGATATAAAATATTTTTGGAAAATGGAGCAATCCCTTTACCATTGAGACTTTTAGGTATGTCAGTAAGGATCATCATTAGTTCCTAGCATGGCTCAAAAAATTGTAAAAGCACCCCTTTTTCTTTTTAGCAATACTGATTTTCTCTTCAGTTCTGTCAGCAGTGATATATTGCAAACAGAACATTCCTGATGGGTAGCTTTATTTCTATTGTTTACATACTAAACTTGCAAGCAATGCTATTGGCCACTCATAACATAAACACAAAATGATTCTGTGAAATCATGCTAAAGGTCAGAATAGCATGTGCAGAAAGTGGCTTCCAGTTAAGATAAGCAGCTTATAGCTACTATCTACTAATTCCATCCTGTTTACAGCTCACATTTTATGATCTAGAAGTTCCAAGTCCAGCTATTGGGCCATTATGAACTTCTTTACATTAAAGAGCTTACTTTTTATTTGGAAAGGTGAACTACGCCAGTTATACTTTCACAGAAGGGAGTTCTTATTTTTCTTCCTTATTTCTATAAATTACCGGTAGTGTCTTAATTCTTTGAGGGACCCTGGGAGATGAAGGAACCTAATTATCATTCAACCATCCCTTTTTAAACAATGTTATCGAGAAAATAAGAACTAGGAGTTTGGGCTGTCTAGGGGGCTGCTTATTCCAAGTAGAGGTTGCGTCCCCCATCATGTTTGCATAGTGTTGCTGCCCGCTGTGGCAGGCAAGGACTCAAAGCCCATCATTATCTGCAGGAGCTATCCTCTTGTCAAATACATTCCTATCAGAAAGAAGATTCATCTTTTTAAGCCAGTTATTTCAAGCTTGTTATTTCAAAGAGTATTTGAGAAGTAAGAAAGTGTGATGGATTTTACCTGAGAGGATTAAAGGTGCTAGGTTATGGTATGGTTGGAGATCTATTGGCTATAGTATGGTTGGAGACCCAGTTTTGGTGTGCAGTTAAGACACAAGCTAGGAAAGGGAGGACCATGATTTGAAGTCCTGCCTTAGGCACAAAGGCACCTGTTGACTCCTGCTAGTCAATCTCTCTCAGCCTTAGGAACAAGGCAATGTTCTTTCAGAAATTTTGCCAAGAAAACTTCACGGACTAGTCCAGGAACTTTCCAGGAGTTTAAAAAAAAAGTAAATTTGGTAATTGATTATTTGATAGTGTATGAATATTGTATTTGTTTTATGTTTACATTGTGTATTATTGCATTTTTGCTTGTGAACTGCTCAAAGCCAGACTGATTAAAGTGCCATAAAAGCCCTTGGAATAAATAAGTAAATAGTTGTTAATTTCTGGGGACTGAAAATTGGGGCAAGGGAAAAGAAAGGAGAGTTTTATCAGTTCTCTTCTGCAATTCCTCAATTCCCATACAATCTATAAATCTTTTTAATGTACTTCTTGAAGGTTATGTGCAGTCTCTAAATTATGGTCACAGTAAAGAAAAAAAGTTGCAGCAATTCAACAAAATATGATGGCATAATTATGCCATAGTTTATGTGTGAAGTGTTAGGTATAAAGTACAGGACAAACAACAAGCAAGTGGACAAGTCAGTGTGAAAATAAATTACATGCTATTCAACATATGTCAGATTCTCTTTCCATTGATGAGAAGAATATATAACAAATATTTCAGTAACTCTGTAAATCCATAGTTTAGCAATTTATTCTCTTGAGTTAGAACATGTGTTTTTCATTTTGCTAAAGCTATGAAACCCTAAAGAAATAAAAAAGGCAAAATGATTTCCTAGTTAGTTTTCCAAAACATAATAGTATGCAAAAAATTAGTGCTGCCAATTTTATGAGCCTCAGGAAAGACAAATGCAAAATAGTGTTGTATAACAAAAATATTGTGTCTTCAAATTAAAATATATATTATTATATAGCATAAATACCCCTGAAGTTAAATTTGTTCACAATCCATCAGTTGTAATATGACCTTCCATAGTTAGACAAGATACCAGTTTTTCCATGAAGGACAACATACAATTTCAGAATCACTAGAGCATGCATGCAGAAATGTGAAAATGCATAGAGTGTAAAAGCTGTTTTAAAAAAATGAAAAAAATGAACTGAGTGCAACATATGGTGACTACATGGACACAACCATATAATTTTCTTGATAATAATATGCAAATGGTTTTCCATTGTCTTCTTCTTGGCTTTTGTTTCCCAGTCTACTGTCCGGAAATGTTTGGAACTGAAGAGCTAATTCTAATAAGGTTGAATGCTACTAGCTTTTAAAAAAATACAAGTCACCTAGATGGGGCGTTGGTACTTACCTGATACGCCTCTTCTCGTCGGGGTGTGGAGTTATCATCCAGGATGGGTTGACCTCGTCCAATCATCCGAGGACTGAGTCTGTGAATTTGAATTTAGGGCTCCGCCTTGCCCATAATCCCCAGTTGCGACGAAGCCGAAGACACCGACGTGGTAGACAGGCAAAGGATCCAAACAGACTCAACGTGGCCATGATCCCAAGGCAGTCAGTCAAAAGGAAAGGTTAGGCACACAGCAATGAACAACAGGAGCCCTGACCCTGGGTGGGACTGGATGATAACTCCACACCCCGACGAGAAGAGGCGTATCAGGTAAGTACCAACGCCCCTTCTCCATCGTGGGTGGAGTTATCATCCAGGATGGGACGTACCCAAGCTGTCCGTCCATGGGAGGGAAGAGAGACAGGGCTCAAATCACCCATCTTCCAACACCCGCTGCAAAACATGGCGCCCAAAGGCAGCGTCCGCCGAGGCATAGGCATCAATCCTATAATGGCGGATAAACTGGGAGGGCGACGCCCAAGTGGCCACCCGGCACACCTCCTGCAGCGACACCTGGGTCGCCCACGCCACCGAAGTCGCCGCACTTCGCGTAGAGTGGGCTGTGATATGCACCGGATGGGTGATCCCCGAGGCATCATAGGCCGCTGCGATGGTACCTCGAAGCCACCGACCGATGGTAGATGAAGACACCTCCTGACCCAAGGAAGCGGGGAGGAAGGCAATGAACAATGACTCTGACCTGCGAAAATCCGCAGTCCGCTTAATATAAATCCGGAGGGCTCTCCGGACGTCCAGAGTACTCCACTTACACCCCAGCGGACGCGAGGGGCGTGGACAAAAACTCGGCAAAACCAGCTCTTGTGCCCGATGGAAACGGGTATTAACCCTTGGCATGAAAGCTGTACCTAAGCGAAGGACCACCCTGTCACTGTGGAACACGCATAGGCCACTTTATAAGAAAGGTGGCGCAAGGAGGCAGACCGTAGCGGCTCATAGGGCTGCCTGGTGAGTGCCTCCAATACTTTAGGGAGGTCCCACGTGGGAAAACGGTGGACCCCAGGAGGTCGCAAGTTGGTGATGCCTCTGAGGAACTGTCAAATGGCCGGAACCTGGCCCAAGGAACCCGACTGGCCGCAGGCTAGCACTGAAGACAGTGCAGCCAACTGCCTCCTAAGGGTATTAGGGAACAGTCCCTTGTTCAAATCCTCCTGCAGAAAGTCAATCAACTTCGGAATGGGAACCTGGACAGGGGAACAACCCACCTTAGTACACCAGAGAGTGAAGGACTTCCAGGTGGTGGCATAAATACGATCCATAGACTGTCTCCGGGAAGCCAACACGGTCTCAATGGCTCTGTTTGAGAACTGTTGAAGGCTCAAGATGCCCCACTCAACCACCAGGCGGTCAGGTGGAGCCAACCCGGGTCCAGATGGAAGAAACCCCCCCCTGGCTGAGCGATGACTGGAAGACAGGGAGCCGCCAAGGCGGTGCCACCGATAAGGCCCAGAGCTCGGCGAACCACGGCCTCCTGGGCCAGTGCAGGGCTATCAAGACAAGCTCTGCCCGCTCGGTCAGGAGTTTCTGGATGACCCTGGGAATCATCGAAATGGCAGGGAAGGCATAGAGCAACTCCCTCAGCCAGGGAACGTGAAGAGCATTGCAGGCTTCTGCTCCGCGTGATGGGAACCTCGACAGGAAACGAGGAAGCTGAGCGTTCTCTGGGGTTGCAAACAGGTCGATGGCTGGAAGACCAAAAATCCAGACCAGGTCCCTGAAAATGGATGGGTGCAGCCACCACTCCGCCGGGTCGATGGTAATGCAGCTGAGGCAGTCCGCCTGGACATTGGCAACCCCGGAAATGTGATCCACCAATAGGGAGAGAAGGTTCTGCTCTGCCCAAAGGCCCAGGGCCATGGCCTCCCGCATCAGGGTCCTGGAATGAGTTCCCCCCGCCTGCTTATGTGCGCCTTGGCCGTCACGTTGTCCGTTAGAACCATGATGTGACGGCCGGACAGCTGCGGGAGAAAATGACGGAGAGCCAAATGAATGGCCCGAAGCTTGAGGAGATTAATGGTGCTCATAGCCTCACAAGGGGACCACCTCCCCTGAGCAAAAGACCCCTGGCAATGGGCGCCCCAGCCAAAGAGACTCGCATCCATGGTAACCGTGATGCGAGAAGGCTCCTGAGAGAGGCACCCTCTGGATAGAGCTGGCGACAGCCACCAGGACAGTGAACCTCGAATGTCAGGGGGCAGAACAACCTTAACCGGAGAATTGGCCCGACCCGCCCTCTGATAGGGCAGGAGGTACCACTGGAGGTCCCTGGAATGCAGCCTGGCCCAAGGGACGATGTCGATGGCTGAGATCATCCTCCCCAGGAGAGTGGACAACAGCGAAATAGGGACAGACTGCAGATGTTGTACCTGAGCAGAGAGCTCCCTGATGCTATCCTGCCTCTCCCGGGAGAGGAAGACTCTGCATTCCAAGGTGTTAATCAGAGCACCCAGGTGGACCAGGGAGCGAGCCGGGACAAGGTGACTTGGCCAAATTGACCCAGAACCTGTGATGTCGCAGTACCTGGATAACTAGCTGGAGATGGGATAGCGCTTGTTGTTGGGACTGCGCCAGAATTAACAAATCATCCAGATAACAGTGGACGCGCACAGGTTGAGCCCGTAAGTGGGCAGCCACCACCGCCAGCAACTTAGTGAAAACGCGGGGAGCTGAGGACAGGACAAAGGGAAGAGCCCTGTACTGAAAGTGCCTACCCGCATAGCAGAACCGGAGGTACTGCTGATGGTCCGCGTGGATAGGGACATGCAGGTAGGCTTCAGTGAGGTCCAGAGATGACAGGAAGTCCCCTTGACGGATACACAACAGGATGGACTTGAGCGAATGCATTTTGAACCGCCGGTACTTAAGGTAGCGGTTCAAAAGCTTCCGATCCAAAATTGCCCTCCATCCCCCCAAGGTTTTCGGGACCAGAAACAAAATGGAGTAAAACTCCTGCCCCATCTGTTCTGGCGGCACCTGCTGGATGGCTCGAATGACCAGCAGGTGCTGTATGGCAGAGGCCATGAGACGGCGTTTGGAAGGGTCCCTAGACATTGGACAATGAAGAAAAAAACCTCGGGGGAAGGGAGAGAAATTCAAGATGCAGACCGTTGGAAACGGTATCTAGGACCCACCTGTCCTGAGTGACGGCCTCCCACCTGATGGCAAAAAAGGGCCAGGCGACCCCCGATGGGAGGATCAGGCAATGATTAATTTGCCTCTTCTGAAGGGGCGGCCCCCACTGCCACAGAAGGGACGCTTAGAGAACCTACCCCGGGCCAATCCATCCCGAAAGGACCGAGTTCTCCACCCATACTGACCTTGCCCCCAGGGAAAGGAAGAAACCTGATCAGGGGCACAAAAGGAGCGACGGGCGTAAGGAGTGGATCTGACACTGCCCCGCTGGGAGAGCGAAGGCAAGACCTTTCTGTGGTCTTTGGACTCCACGAGAATGGGGTCCAGTGAATCCCCAAATAATTGCAAGCCCTGGAAGGGGGTAGACGCCAAGCACCACTTGTGGCGGACATCCGCCTGCCACAATCTCAGCCACTGCAGTCTGCGGGAGACCACGGAAGTGGCAATGGCCTTGGAGGCAAACTTTGAGGCCTGAAGGGTGGCATCTGCCAAGAACTGGGCAGCGGCCATCAACTTAGTGAGGTCCTGTTGAGTCCTCAAATCGGATGGGGAAATGTGCTCTTGCAACTGCCTCAGCCAGATCAGCGAAGACCGGTTGAAAAATGAGGCAGTCGCCGATGCCCTTATGGCCCAGGCCGCCACAAGATGAACTTTATGGAGCACCTGCTCCAAGCGGCGATCCTCGGCACGAAGGAGCTCCTCCGAAGCTCCAGGCATAGAGGTAGGAGAATGCAAGGCTGTCATGGGAGCGTGGACAGAAGGAAGCTGCAGCAGGTCGCCAAGTGACGAGGCGACATTGAAGAAACGTCGGTCCGCTGCTGAAGGCAGGGGCCCCGAAGCTGGGGAAGCCCATTGGCGCCTGACAGTGTCCACAAACAAAGAAGGAGCTGGAACCAACTCCAGCTCTTGAGCCAGCTCTGCAAATAGTGGATCAGTGTGAGCAGACGTGGAAGTGGAAGTGGAAGCCGTAGGCAGATCTTCAAATCCAGCGGCCAGCTTGGCCTTGTAGAGGAGGGAGCTGAAGAGCCCCGGGTTGAACAAAAAGGAGGAAGTGGGAGGCTCCGGAGCGAACCCTTCGTCCTCTGTTAGGTCCACTTCCAGATGGCCGTCTCCCTCAGATGCCAGAGAGCCGTCCTCCTCTGAAGAATCTCTGGGCAAATCACAGCTAACAGATGTGTGGCCAGGGCCAGAAGGCCCTAGGCCCGTACAAGTGGCTGCAGGGCGCCCAGCCGGGCGGTGCTGAGCCCGAGCGAGGCCCGCAGCAATGCCCTGCTCTATGGCAGCCGACATGAAGGCCTGGAATGACGCCGGGTCCATAGGGAGCACCGTGGACGGAGGTGCATTTCCAGAGCCGGCAGGTGGGGCCCCAATTTGCAGCGGTAACGGCTGTTGGGGAGCCAAATGAGCACTCGAAGGGTCCGGCCTTCCCCAGATATTAGTGGAGGACAGATCAATCTGTGCATGGTCCAGGGAGAGGCGATCTGCCCGCGAGGCCGCTAAGGCCCCTTCAGAGGGGCGAGAGAGCTCTTGTCCGGCTCTGTTGACATCAGACTGGGCACATATACTTTGAATTGCCATGCTGCGGCGCCTCATGTCCCGTTCGGCCGCTTTAGACCGGTTGGGATGGGGCCTGTCTTCCCGCCTAGCCTCTGCACCCCTGGAAGTGCTAGGTTGCTCCTCATCTCTGGGAGGAGAGCCTGATTTAGACTTGCTCTTGCCTGATTTGGTGGGCTTGGCAGTCATGTTGGCCGGCAATGAAGGGGACTGATGAATAGATCAATGATAAGCCCCTGTAAAAAGCCAATGAAGGGAAGCACCTGGGTTCCCCGGTCGAGAGTGCAATAGATCAGCCCTTGAATTAACACTCAATTATTCTGGCCTGTGGCCTAGCTGGCAAGGAGGCCTGTGGCCCTAAAATGGCTTCAAAATGGCCACCAGGAAATTCCCTCAACAAAAATGGCCGCCGGAGCTACAAACAGCAGCAAAGGGAGGCCTGTGGGCCTAAAATGGCTTCAAAATGGCCACCGGGAAATTCCCTCAACAAAAATGGCCGCCGGAGCTACAAACAGCAGCAAAGGGAGGCCTGTGGGCTGAAAATGGTCTCTCCTTAGATACGAGCACTCGACCAGCCGGCTGCAGCTAGTAAACGATGAAACGGTGGTCGGATCGCAGCAGAGGCGATCGCGCTGGGCAGGAAGTCAGTTCGAAATGCCCTGAAGCGTAGAAAATGTTTACTACCAACCTCCCAGAGGCTCGTTGATTGGGAGGGGGAGAGCGCGGAAGCTCTCTAGACCACCTTGCTGCCCAGAGATGTGTCAATCCTTGGATGGATTAATAACCCCCAATGGAGTGGGGGGGGGAGAGAGCCAAACCCCCATGGCAGAGCCGAGGGCCAGGCCCCCTGTGGCTCAATGCCACCAGTGACACGGGCAGATCCAGGCACAGTAGCCAATGTTATGGGCGGTTGCCTGTAGCTGCTGATAATAAAGGCTTGTGACAGCAGAAGAAGACTCACTGTGAAAAGGTAAGAATTAATCAATCCAGCAAGGGATGAAGCCACATCCAACCTCTCTGAGGACTGAGTCGTAACTGGGGATTATGGGCAAGGCGGAGCCCTAAATTCAAATTCACAGACTCAGTCCTCGGATGATTGGACGAGGTCAACCCATCCTGGATGATAACTCCACCCACAATGGAGAAGCTGGAAGAACAAAAGTTGTGTTGAGGCTTCCACGTCTGAAATTACTCACCTCACCTTCACAGCAAACACTAAATGATGATGATGAAGAATAAGCTTGGGATATTATCATATCTGAGGTTAGCATCCTTTGCAGTATATACTTCATGCTATTAATTTCATACTTTTTCAGAAATGGTTCATTAGGAAACAAGAATAAAGCTGAAATACAACAAGACAGGGAAATGGAGATTTTCCAGCCAGTCCAATTTATTACTCTTTGCTTACTATCTTTTTTACTTTGGGACTAGGATTGCATGAAAATTGAATTTCTGAAAATCCCACGACCATGTTGTTAACAGCAAACACCTGTAAGAAGGAAAGCTATAATCTGGGAGGGAATAATAAGGCAAGACGATTTTAGCTAAAGCCATTCAGAATTAAATCAATCATTATTACAAGATAAGCAGTATGAATTATATTTTGAATATGGTTGATCCTGTGTGACCAGCATCAAATAGAGATGCAGATTTGTTGTTTAATTAAATCTCAATTCAACAAGCCCAGTTAAGTTTTAAAATGGCTAAGAAAATGTTCTATTCTTTCAGATAATATGCCAGTCACTGATTAAATAGTTTCTTCTCAAAATGAATTATGTAGGAAAAGAAAAAGGATAGTAGTTTTAAAAAGAATAAGGTTAATAAGAAGCTTCTTGGATGAGAAGCGAAACATCTTCAAAGAAAAACCAGAAAGTCCAGTTGCCTCTTGAAAAAGTACTTTTGGGACAACCATGATCTGGATGACTTCTTCTTATCTGCTTGTCTTGCTGGTGTTATCCTTCATTTATATATAGTTGTTTGAGAGCACAAAATAAATCACATAGTCTATTCACTAGAGATGAGTGAGCTCTCTCTAATTCATTCGGAGCTCCAGATTATTTTCAAGATGGCTGGATCATTTTAATCTACAATTTTATTGCTGTGACGATTTTGTATATTTCTACATGTATCTTATGAAATGAATGATTTACGCTTCCTTTTCATAAACTTTTGGCATCATTCTCCAAGATATCTCATTTGCAGACAAAGCCTTTATGCTATTTTAGCCTAAATCTGGAAGTTGCCTCTCTAAATATAATATCAACATGTAATAAGGAAATGAGATATTCCAAATCCAATTCCACTTTTACCATTTTTTGTAACTTCCAAAATAATGTCTTTGCTACAGAAGCATCCACTTGCAAAATTTGTGAATGTCAGTATACCTGATATTTATAATTTATTGGGGCTGAATGTTTTTCCATTTGGATTACTACTACTCCTTGTCAAATTGTGGTACTGAAACTTCTGTCCTTACTGGTATAAATTGTTTTTCTCTTCATTTCAATATCCAATACACACACATACAAACAAAAGTTCAGTGTGAATTATATTAATAACAGAAAATGCTTATAGGACACTAATATACCATAAAAATAATATTATTATTTTAATTTTGTATTTACTCCCCAAATGCCTCAGCATGGTAGTTTAGGGGTCCCACCCCTTTTTGGCGACTGTAATAGTTTGTTACCAATCCTTTCATGAATGCATTATGGGAAACTGGGGTAAGATTCTTCTCTTGTTAGCCAAGTGCATACATGCTGGGACTTTATACTGGAAATAATGGGGGAGGAAGCTAAAGCATGAATACTTGAAACCCACTTAACAGCATAAGTATTTGGCACAAAACTAATGCTCATTAAAAATGCCCCACGGTTTTGTGAAAAATATATTACTTTACCATACCAAATGTATTTGTCAAGAGTTTTGTATAAATGCATTCATTTTCCTAAAGCATTTCACCTTCTGGAGTGCTGGAAATGATTCCGATAAATATATTATTTTGCTAAGAACTCATGTAAAAAACCTTCCGTGTTTTCTTTTCTATGGCCTGGTGCACAGCATTCTTTTCAAAGGAAACACAGAGTACAACTTAATCAGCTTATCTAAATCAGTCCTATTAGTACAGGAATTCTGCTGTTAAAAAACACATCATCAAATCAGAATGAAAGCAGGTCCATGAGTTAGTAACATAAGTTAGCTAGCCGTCATTAAATAATGTCATGTTCATTCATATCTGTTTTTGGATTATGTACACTGTTTTGGTGTTTAGTTGGATAAAAGACCGACAATAGACCAGTCATTTAGATTTTCAATATAATATTCATGATTCAAAAACAGAAGCAACTATATTTCTTAGAAAACTGGATAAACCATATGTGACTCTTTCCATGTTTTTGTCAGTCAATAGATTAATATTGTATAGGCTAGTGGTCTCCAACCTTTCCAGCTTCATGGGCCAGCAGCAACAGTGGTGGCAGGCAGCGCCAGCAGGGGGAGGGAATGGTTTTGCATGCACCGCCTAATTCCACACATGCGCAAATGGAGCTTTGCATGCTCACCTGTCACTTGTGCGGACCGGTTCCCAAAAGGGCGTGGATTGGTAGCTGGCTCAGGAATTCTGGGAGTTGAAGTCTTCAAGTCATAAAAGGGCCATAGTTCCCCACCTCTGTTTTAAATGAAGACCCAAACATTACAAATAGGTTATAAGTATTTTTATTACACAATTTTGTTTTAATTATTTGTAAATCTTACAACAACTAAGTAGTATCTACAAATAAGCAAACATTAGATAAGATCTCTTCCTTAAATCAGGTTAACTTCTTACCATTATAAGAGTTGCCGGGTGTGAGTTGTGCAGCAATATTAATTTATTTAATAAGTAAATAAAATAATGAAATATGATCAGAGCAAACATAAATGTAACAATTATAAAACTTTCTGATCATGCAGAAAGATTGTGCAATGTCTGTGTTCACCATGCTTTAAAAACCATAGACGATAATACCGTAGCTTGCCAACATTTAGGAACATCTTAAATGTAAGTAGAATACCTCAAAATGTGGACTTTGTTTCTCCAAGATTATGCCTGCAAGTACCTCCACTATAGACAATGTTGAGTACTCACCACTATAATTAGCTTTTTATGGCTGATAGCGTACAGCAGGAGTGAACTTAAAGCAGCATGAGGGTCTCAGGCAAATATATTCAACACAGTGTACATTCAGAATTTTGATTTCTGGAAATAACAATGTCCCTCAGAACAGCTTAACTGAAGAAAAAGAATAGGAGGAGCAATTGTTGTCAGGAAAGTATAAGATACTTCTGTCCCTCCTTTATGGCTTTGACTATGTCCACCACCAGAATAGATGCCTTGACCAATTGCCCAATAATTTCATTATGACCCGATTGAATGAAACTACAAAGTTAATTCTTTAAATTCTCATTCAGAGTGGCAATTCTCTTTCATAGGCATTTTAGGCATAAAGTATAAATGAACATTCATTTTCAACAAGCAATAGCAACTTCTTCACATCACACCTCTATATGTATTTAGTAAGTAACCTGCATATACAATTAAACCATCAGTTGATAATAATAATAATACCACCAGAATAGATGCCTTGACCAATTGCCCAATAATTTCATTATGACCCGATTGAATGAAACTACAAAGTTAATTCTTTAAATTCTCATTCAGAGTGGCAATTCTCTTTCATAGGCATTTTAGGCATAAAGTATAAATGAACATTCATTTTCAACAAGCAATAGCAACTTCTTCACATCACACCTCTATATGTATTTAGTAAGTAACCTGCATATACAATTAAACCATCAGTTGATAATAATA
>QLTV01003281.1:629102-653430 GCA_003457575.1 Thermophis baileyi | reverse complement strand
GACGTTAAGCTGGCCACACCTACTCAGTCACATGACCATCAAACCACACCCACAAAATAAGCCACGCCCACAGAACCGGTAGTAAAAAAAATAGAACCCACCCCTGAGCAACAACATATACATAACATGATGTACACTTATACCATTGTTGGGGTCCAGCAGAAGAGCCTTTTGTACCTCCTCCCCACCCTAACATCTTGCCACTGGAGATGAGATCCACCCCTTTCTTCTGACCTTCAGGGGGAAAAAACCCTGGCTATTCCACCTGACATGGACCCCGGAAGGAGTTGTTCTAGGCTGGAAGTGGTTGGTGCAGTAACAGTGAAGGTACCACTGCTCTATGCCCCAAATCCATAATTGTTTTAGATTGCTCTTCATCCTCTGTAATTTTAATGTTTTAATATTCATAATTGCCTTGAAACGCAAAATGGGCAGCATACTGTATAAATTTAATAATAAATAAAGAATAAGGCCTGGAACACAGCCATGACTTCAGAGCCTTGTGGAAAGCCAAAAGTGTTGGGGCCAATCTGATTTCTAGGGAGGATGATGTTGCATAGGGCAAGCACAACAAAAGAAAAAAGTTTTCTTTTTAGGTTCTTCCAAGTGGTACTCCTTAATAGAATGGACCTGTAACATGATTCTCCTGCCAGTTCTGATGGAACAGTAGACAAAATCAGGAAGAGACAGTCCTGCAAATAATCTGACTCGTGTCATGGAAAACCTTATAGGCCACCAGCAGCACTTTGAATGGAATGCAGAAGTGTATTGGCAAGCAGTGCCGCCAAGGTATAACATGCACAGATACAGAAATTTCCAGTACAGGTAGTCCTCAAATTATGACCACAATTGATCCCAAAATTTCTGTTGTTAAGTGAGACATTTGCTAAGTGAGTTTTGCCCCATTTGATGACCCCTCTTACCACAGTTGTTACGTGAATCGCCGCAGTTAATAAGTTAGTAACCCCGTTGTTAAGTGAATCTGGCTTTCCCATTGACTTTGCTTGTCAGAAGGTCGCAGAAGGTGATCACATGGCCTTGGGACACAACAACGGTCATAACTGTGAACCAGTTGCCAAGCATCTGAATTTTGATCATGGGCATGCTGCAAAGGTTGTAACTGTGAAAAATGGTCATAAGTCACATTTTTCAGTGCCGTTGTAACTTTGAACAGTCACTAAATGAACTGTTGCAAGTCGAGGACTACCTGTACTACACAATATCAGGAGTTGTCACATAAAGTATGGAAAAGTTTCGATCTTAATTTAAACTTTGCCTGAATTTTATGTCCACGTTCTCTGCCCAGTTATCCCTACAACTTCCTAACATTGCATTCCTGACTCTAAAGTTGATTGCTTTTCATGTCTCAATGAATCATTTCAGTAATCTGAAATGAATCATGGTTTTTCTTACATGAACATAGACTATAATCAGTGGTATACTTTCTTTGATTGCAGCAGCACCCAGGTTCTCAAATAAATTGCAAATCTAAACACATATACAAATTCCTGTTGACCCAAGTAGACATTAAAGTGAACTAAATGAAAGTTAATTCAAGATGAATTGAATTAATTGTGTATATTGAAATCAATCTCAATTCCATTTCTCCTCTTTATTTTTTATTTGTGCTCCAATGGAAGATAGTATCACTTTTTAAGGGATTACTAAAAATGTATAAATGTAGTTAATTTTACTATCTGATTAGTAGGAGATTATTCTGGTCCATTATTTGTTTATAAGATTATGATTTGTTTTCTTTCTTCACCTTTCTGCATAGTTTTGCATTCAAGTTCTGGAAGTACGCATAGGTTTTTAAAAAGTAAATTGCCTAGGTAACACTATTTTTATTTAAATGTTCTGATATTACATAATTTTTTTTCAGTAAAAGCTTTTTAAGGTACATTACCTTAATGCACAGGGGAAAAAAATGTAACTACCACTTTTAAAATTGACTTTATTTGTTAGATTGATACTTTTGCATTTCTCCAGAAGCTCAAGGTCGGCTCTCTCTTCATTTTTTTTCTCCATATCAATACCAATATGAGATAAGCTGAGAAAGAGTAAATGGTCCAAAATCCTCAAAGACCTTTCATGGTTAAAAGTGGAATTGTAACCTGGGTTGCTATAAACTTTCTATAACCCTTTATTCATTCCATTCCATTTTTTTTAATGCAGTATTCAGGAAACATAAGCTTTTGTGGCTCACACACAATTTATGTCTCTCACACACAACTAGTTTGGTCCAGTGGTTAAGGGCCCAGGCTAGAAACCAGGAGACTGTGAGTTATAGTCCCACATTAGGTATGACAGTGGTCTGGGTGATTTGGTGTGACTCTAAAATAATATCTCAGCTCAACCCACTCCACAGAGTTGTTGTTGTGGGGCAAATAGGAGGAGTAAGGAGTGTTAGATTTGTTTGCCACCTTCAGTTATTTATAATAATAATAATAATAATTATTATTATTTATTAAATTTGTATGCCGCCCAACTCCCAAGGGACTCTGGGCGGCTCACAACAATATAAAAAAAACCATTAAAAGAAAACATAATAAAAACAGTTAATAAAGGCAGAATAAAAATAAATAAATTAAAAAACATACAGAGATTTTGATATTAAGTCTAACTGGTGAAAGATACTAACAGCCTCTGTTTAATTCAGGTTTCTATGCTCCATGGTAGCTCATTTTGGTAGATACATAAAATTGCTCACATAGAAATCTGTAGTGTATTTTTTTGTAAAATATCTCTAGACGATTTCAGCATGCTTGAAATACTCTTCTTCATTTTCTTTGGTGTATAAAGATTATAGGCAATGTGCCATTTTTATTTTTATTTTGCTAGTGTTGCTTTCTTCTACAGAATTGTAAATGATGTTATTTTGTACTAGTTTGTATCAAATGTTGTTTTGTTCAGGTACATGTGTGTTTATAAATTTCCAAATTTTAGATGAGGAGTTATGAAAAATGTTGATTGTTAATTTATTTAGACAACATGAGGGCAATGGAAGGAGTCACCTTTGGTGAGATATGCAGCATACAGTTTGATAAATAAATGAAAATAAGAAAAAAAATAGCTCGATAAATGTAAGTGGTAAACCAAGTAGAGACAAATATCAATTACAACTATATTGTTTACTGACTTTCTGAAAGCTCCTTTTCACCAATGGAATTAGATTTCAAAGGTTTAGACTCTTGAGATTTACAAATACCACAGAGGTTGCATCAGATAGTGTAATTTTGAAGAATTAATGTGGTCAATATGAGAACTGCAGTGATAAAGTTAATAATTAAGACATGAACACAAAGCAAGCAAATAGAACGTGGGAGCATCTTAATCAGAACAAGATACAGCGTTCTACAGAATGAAATCTTCAGTGAAATCTGCTGAAAAATATAAGTGGTCATTTGAGATTTTGCAAGTGGAAGAAGTGAAAATGAGTGTCAGTTTTGAAAGAAGGAAAATCTATTGAAGTCTGTTTGAAGGGTAAGGTTTTTTGAAAGGTTGGCTGTTTTTGAGAATTTTAGAATCAATTATGAGGTTATCTTCACACCTATGTATACAGTTATTTAATGTGTTTATGAAAGATCTTAGTCCTCTCCTTTGTGGGACTACATATCCTATAATCTGGATGATAGAGTCTTTAGTCCAGAGGTGGGATTCAGCCGGTTCGGACCGATTCGGGTGAACCGGTAGTTGCGACCTGTGGGTGGGGTGGACCCGCCCACCCGCCCGGGCACAATCCAATTATTGCTGTTTTTTCACGCCGCACACATGCGCAGACATAGCATGCGAGCGAATTGCCGTGTTTTTTGATGCTGCACGCATGCGTGGATGGTGCGTATGAGCGAATTGCCATGTTTTTTGATGCAGTGTGCATATGCGCAAGGCACGCATGCACATTTTTTATTCTAGGCGAACCGGTTGTTAAATTATGTGAAGCCCACCTCTGCTTTAGTCCCAAAAAATAGTGAAATCTATGCTTAAATCACAGACCGATCTGTTTCCACAAAAAAGATTCTATTATATTCCAAGGGTGGATATTGACAGACCGTAATGTTGCATATTGTAAAAATAAACATTATGCAAATACCAATTATGTTTATCTCATCTTGAGTAAAGTGTATGCTAAACTTGTTAACATATGTATACATACTTGGCTATCATATATGTGCTGATTCATGTACATTAACATAATATAGCAAATAATTGAAGGAAAATCAGAGTCAGATTCATAGCAGTCCATAAATTTGGTTATGATGTTCTTTTCAAATATATTTCAAATAATAAAAAGGACAGTAAGAAGGTCCACATTTTCTATCCTACTAGTAGACCCAATAAAACAAAACAGAAATAAATATAAAAATAACAAGTTATAGCATAATAAAGCCACATACATTATAAAATAATCATTAATAATGATTATTAATAATCATGTGTTTTGTTAAGCTTACTAGAATGACTAATAGTGGGACCAAATGTGTGTTAGCCTTTTATGTAAAGCCTATACAGTAACAGTTTTATAATAAATATTTCTTTCTTTATCTCCTATGGGCTTCCTGAAATTAGGAAATACGGTACAAAAGTTTTGCTAGCAACAGTTCTTTTAACTTTAAAATGCTTTTTAAAAATACAATACTCTGCAACTATCTTAAGATCATTAATAACTGTGGCAGAACTGGAAATCTAGAAACCCTGTGACAACTTTCCTTCTAATGTCCATTCGTTGTCTATTATTTTTCATAACCTTTGAAATTATCTTACTTCTGTAGTCTTATTCATTATTCTGCCAAATGGACCATATGTCAGTAATTCCAAAACTTATGACCGAAAGGCTAATCCAACATAGCTGGATTTAAAGATTTAAAATGATTATTTATTATACAGAGAAATAGCATGACTACATCTAATAATAGCAATAGCAATAGCACTTAGACTTATATACCGCTTTACAGTGCTTTACAGCACTCTCTAAGCGGTTCACAGAGTCAGCATATTGCCCCCAACAATCTGGGTTCTCATTTTACCCACCTCAGAAGGATGGAAGGCTGAGTCAACCTTGAGCCGGTGAGATTTGAACCGCTGAACTGCTGAACAGTCAGCTGAAGTAGCCTGCAGTACTGCACTCTAACCACTGCGCCACCTCGGCTAATCAGAGGCATTGTGCAAAATAAAGCAGTGATGAAAATAATATAAACCATAAAGAAAAATTGGGAATCTTCTTTAAGCTAAATAATTATAAAGGTGCGTTGGTTTATGTCTGTCTGTGTGGGTGTGGGTATGTTTGTGTGCATACACCCTAACTGGAACTTTGGCACAGAACATTATTCTTCTTTTCTTAATTTTTTAAACAATTTAGTCTAAATATCCCAAAATCCATAAGAATATTACCATGTACAGTTATTGATTACTTATTTTTACCATATATATCATATATTTGTTGTCATATAGCAGATGCCGTAACATGACATTTTAGAAGCCAGATTCTGCTGATCCACGTTTTAGAATTCTTCTGGGCTGAGACCAGTTTAAATAATCTCAGACATAATTTGTAAACTGAATGTTCAAATGATATAACTACAGCTTTTCTTCCTTACTGAAACCTTGCATATGTCTGGTTGTCCTATGATACCCTTCAAAGTATACTTAAACTTACTTATTTGTTAAACAAATTTATATGGCCATCCAACTCACATACGGTGATTCCAAGTGGCTTATAGCATTAAAATTTTACAATGTAAGAACCCATAAATCTCCCATGGGTCCCATCTGTACTTTGCTAACGACAATGATGGAGAAGACAAAAATATTCAGGAATTTATTTTGTGGTAGGAAGGATTTGGAAGATATTATGTGAAAGGTAGTAAGATAATATTTTCTGATTTGGAAGAAAAGACTCTTATTTGCTGATTCCATTTTACATTGAGTGTGGGTTCCATAATCACAAAAAATTAAATATCATAAAAGAATAGTCTGTCATTCTTGTCTTTTTATTTTCTCCAATTCAGTTATATCTGATTCTCTAAGACTGTCCCTGAAGTTTTCTTGGCAACTTCAACAAAATTTACCTTTGAATCATGGTAATTAGGTTTTAACAATAGTACACTAGGAGTCATTGAAGTCAGATTCAAGCAGCAAAACCTGAGCTTATGTTCTGCCATTTCTTTTCCAGTTTTGAGCACCATTTTTATAACATAAGGGAGATCAGTTATTAGAAATATGTTACAGAAATACGTTCGCTAGACCAATTCTCGAATACAGCTCACCTGTCTGGAACCCGCACTGCATATCGGATATTAATACAATTGAGAGAGTCCAATTTTAAAGGTATTGTATGTAATGTGTATATGTAGTGTATGTAATGTAAACCGCTCCAAACTCGACTGCAGAAAATACGACTTCAGCAACAGAGTGATCAATGCCTGGAATTCACTACCTGACTCTGTGGTTTCTTCCCCAAACCCAAAAAACTTTAACCTTAGACTGTCTACTGTCGACCTCACCCCATTCCTAAGAGGTCTGTAAGGGGCGTGCATAAGCGCACCAGCGTGCCTACCGTCCCTGTCCTACTGTCCTATTGTCATCATCTATCTGTATTCACTTTAATTATGTTTATGTTTATACCTATACCTGCTATCTTGTACATGTTTGACAAATAAATAAATAAAAATAAATAAATAAATATGCAAAGTCTAACACCTAGTTGACTACAGCTCACCAAACACCTGGTGTGCCACAGAAGAAGGCATGGGGGAAACCAGAAGAAAATGAGATTAGAAATCTCACAAAAAAAGGAAAAAGTGATAGTTTAGAGAGGTCACAAAGGAGATAATTAACTCTCTACTTACATCCAGTTGCCCCTATGTGTTTATGAACTGCTGAATGGATGCTCACCTTTATGTATTTCCCCCATTTTTCTTCAAAAAGCAAACTGTGTTTTTCACTCACACATTTATTGGTTTGTTTAGTTTGGATGTTATAGAAGAGTTGAAGATGACTACAGCCTGGCCTGGCCTTAGTGCAGGGCTCTCCAAACTTGGCAACTTTAAGACTTATGGATTTCAATTCTCAGAATTCTGGCTGAGGAATTCTGGAGTGGAAGTCCCCAAGTTTTAAATCTTGCCTTAGTGAAATCTCTTATGAAATATTGGATTTCACTAATTTTGTTCCAAATAAAAGGAATCTTAATGTCTGAGTGTATATAGTGAACTATGCTAAAAATTTGGCTAAAGCACTTTTCAAATTACTATTTGGGGCAAATAACAATGCATGTTTATATGTGAGTGTCTTTAAGAATCTCTTTAGACATCTCATTTAGGACTTGTAAATCTTGCAGCCTATAAACAGAAAAGATAGATGATGCAAAATGCCAGCTACTACTGAAAGAACAGCATTAATATGTTAATAGTCACTTCAGAAAAGCGAAGCCCTGCCAAAAAAAATGGAGGTTAAAAAGAATCCCTTTTAAAAAATATATCAGAAGACATGATGAAGGAGAGACTGAAGAATGAATGCCAATTATCATAGTGGCTTTAAAACTGTATTTATCTTAGGAAATCCCACCGAGGTAACTGATTCATTTCATCATTTCCAAACCAGTGGAATATTGAAAGACATTGTATAAAAGGGCTTAGGGTTCTATTTTTTTTCTATCTCCCTGAATGACTGTTTGGAGGATAATTGGAGGATAATTCTCCAAAACCTAAAAACATCAGGATCAAATTTGGAGTGATGGGAAAAGCTAATGAAAGAAAGATAGATTTTTTAAAAATGGGCCAGATCTGGCCAGAAGCTGTGGAGATCAGCTTTTCAAAAAAGCAATCCCACAATGCTTTGAATACTGCACCCTGACAGTCACTCCTCCCAATTTTCTTCTACCTTGATCACATGATCCAGAGTGAAATGTGAAATGCAGTCCATCTCCTGTACCTTTTGGTGGACAGATACATAGAAGCACACACAGATCCATCACAAAAGCAGAAGCGCACACAGAAGAAAATATAGAGATTTCTATAGCTACTGTTGATAAAGGGATGGGGAAAAATTCCAGAAAACAAATTTTGCAGGCCTTGTTCTCCTTGTTCTGATTCAGAGCTGATCATCTCAGAAGAAATTGCCAAACGGAAGTCTTTATCCTCTTCTGTGTTTTGGAAATGTTACTAAAACATCTTAACCCCTTTTTAAAAAGAGAGAATGGATAGAAAAACCCTGAACTATAATTTTTTCATACAATTTATACTTTCCAATCTCTGCAGTCTGATGACACAATCATGGAAGAAATTGGATGATTACTTGAATGTAAGCAATAATGTGTTGCCAACATTGTGAAGGGAGACTCTTATAATAAGCCTTTCAAGTTTACAGTGTCTGCTTTCAGACCGCCAGCAGGGGTGGGTTCTAACTTACCTCGCTGCTGGTTCGCTTCCTCCTGCACCGTGTGGACGTGCGCGCGCATGCGCAGTGCCGAAAAATAAAAAAAATTCCAAAAAAAAGCCAAAAACAAGATGGCGATGCATGCGCAGTGCCGGAAACTCGGCTTCTATGCATGCGCAGAAGAAGAAAAAATAAAAAAAATTCCCAAAATGTTTTTTAAAAAAAAATTCCAAAAAAAGATGGCAGCGCTCACTGACCGGCACCGACTGAACCGGCTCTGTGACATCACCGTGACATCACCAGCGGGTCACTACCAGTTCGGGCGAACCGGTCCAAACCGGGAGGAACCCACTTCTGACCGCCAGGTAGTAAAAGAAGAATAAAAACAAACAAAGGCACTCAGAACAGTAACTCAGGTTTATAATTACAATGGAGATAATAGAAATGACTCTTCTTAGAAATGACTACTGTAGATGCTTTCCCAAATTGGCATCCCAATTGCCCAAATTAAGGTAATTCAGCAGTCATATCTATATTAGCCTTTATTTGAGGCTCTTGAGAATTTATCTATGAGTGTTTACTGCTATCAAGATTGCTGTCTTCACACTTAGTGAACTGTTTTCAAAGTTTTTAAACTGGTTGCTCTAGTTTAATAAGGATAAGCAGCTGGGTAGAATATGTATTTTGCATTCATAGTCATAAGCTCTGAACTACCTTAACACAATCTATAGCAGGCAGTCTGTATTTGAAAGGGATAATTCTATGTCTTTTATCACAAATATACAGTATATATAGCTACTTAAAATGTAAAATAGAAGATCCTTCACTAATCTGATGATATGCTGGACTATAACTCACAATTCCTAACCCAGAAGAACCATAAGAGTTGGGGAACTTATTACAACAAGAAGGCACCAGATTGGGAAAAGCTGAAACTCCCAATAAGTTACAGCATTTTCTAGAAAAGCAAAGTTGAGTTTGAAACTCTACTGATGAACCAGGACCTTGATCTGTGTTAATGTAGCCATTCCCCTACCACTTTGGGAATGGATATATATATGAATTATTCATTGTGTGGTTGTGAAATCGATGTAGAATGACAAGTCATCCTTAAACAGAGTAAATTGTATCTACAAATTGAAACATTCTTGCTGTAATCACTGTCCCCAGAGATGAATTGTGTCCAACCTTCCATCGCTCTCAGCACATAATGAAAAGAAAGCAAAACTGAACACAACCGAGTATGCTTAGTGCAGTTTCCCATGCTTGCAATTCAGTGATTTCCTTTTGAGTGAAGCAGATGATTAAATGCTGCACGTTGTACAATTGCCTGGAGATGTGAAGATTTGGCTAAATAATAGTGGATGTATAACAGGGCTTCCTAATAAATTGTTCTAGCAATTTACTGCTAAAAAACTCAAAGATAGGAAACACAGTTGTATTTGCTAAGCATGGAGGTGGCATGTGGAGGAGGTGTGAGAAATTAAAATGCAGGACAAACATTATTCATTTGTCCTCTCGTTCATAACTCTCTCTCAAGAAATTCTGGTACTAAAATATGAATGATACACAAATATTGTTTTGATCCATAGTAATGTAAAGGATGAGTAAATAAAATTACATTAAGAATAAATTTTGAATGCTAACAATATGTCTGCTATTAGGTGGTAGATTCCAGAGAATTTTTATTTTAAAAAAATAAAAGAGAAATACAAGAATGAAAATGCATAAATTAACAGTGAATCATTATAAATTACATATATTTACAAAAGAGTACATTATTTCTATAAACTCTGGGCCTGTGCTAAACACATTCATGTTTTCCATGTGTTTTATAACATCCTAGTACAATAAATGTTCTTTTTAAAGAGAATATAAGCTATAAAACTAGACACATCTAGTATTTACTATACCTTTGCTAATCTAATTTTTCCTGTAGGGTTTTCTGCCATTTATATCATACTGTAATGCCAATATGTTAAATGTCAAATCTTTCTAAATTTTTGTAATAGTTTGTTTTGCCAATAATAATAATAATAATAATAATAATAATAATAATAATAATAATAATAATAATAATAATACACATCTTCTTTATCATACCACTGATAATTTTGCTCTTTGAAAATATTTAATGAAGCTAATGAGGGTTTTGCTTCACTACCTGTCTAGTGTTTATTTTTCTTATTTCTGCAAATACTTCTTAGGTTTCACTTTTCCAAAAATCCACTCTCATGTGAAGTGGATTACTGTAGTCAAGCCTGGAGACTGCCAGTGCAGTCTTACAATTTTAAGATTATTTAAAGTAGTATCAGAAAAGGATATGCTTGGTATATCAAGCAAAGCAGATAAAAGAGAAACCAGAGAATGTTTTGAGTTCAGAAACACTACTAAACCACATACCTAATCCTTGGGAAAGAAGATAATCTCATTCAGAATATGCAGATCTACCATCTACCATGCCAGTTCCTGACAATGAGCATCTCTACATTTCCTGGATTTAGTTTCTTTTTTATTATCTGATCATCTAGCTCAGGGGTGTCAAACTCAATTTCATTGAGGGCCGCATCAGGGTTGTGTTTGACCTCGAAGGACTTGGGGGGGGCGTGGCTGGGGGGCATGGCCATGGTGATGGCCAAGTGCTAAGGAAGACTTCCCTGAGACCCTCACTCACTCTCATTATAGTCTCCTTCCTTCCTTCCTTCCTTCCTTCCTTCCTTCCTTCCTTCCTTCCTTCCTTCCTTCTTCCTTCCTTCCTTCCTTCCTTACTTCCTTCCTTCCTTCCTTCCTTCCTTCTCTTCTTTTTCCTGACAATAGCATACTCCCCCACAACCAGCTACAAAACTCCTGATGAAATGAGATTATGGACATAACATAGAACACATATTCACATACAGACCTCCAGTCTGTAACATTGTGCTAATTGTCATCATGAGAGACAGAAACAGTTAAACTGGAGATTTTAAATAAGAAACAAATAGCTCAAGAGATTTTACTAGATCATGAATTTCTCCAGATACTTCATCCTGCATAGTATATCCTTCAGCTATCTGCAAGATAGTTTTACACTGTTGTACTATTCCAGTCCCCCATTAAAGAGATTGTCTGCTCAGCTTATTATTATTTTTCCTTACAATACAATTTATTAGTGTGCACATATGCAAGAAATACTTTTATTACTGAATTGAAAAATGTATCTTTTATTGCTTCAATAGTTTGTTAAGTTTGTTTCCCTCCCCCCAAACAAAGTATTCAAACTGATGAAATGACTTAGGCAGAACACATGTCAGTTGATGATCTAAAGACAGCCTTATTTACTTCTGATGTATCCAGTGTGAGAACAGTTTCTTAGCCCCAGTGCAGTGTGATATGTGAAGATTTTAACATAAACTTTTGTAAAATTGAATGTTGTGTCATAAATATGGAATCTGACACACAGTCTCAAATTAGAAAGAAGTGAAGCAGATTATGGTCACTTCTCTATTTTGCTTAAAGAACTGATTAACTGTCTGAGGTCATAGAGTTAAATACTGTAACTGTATGCTTTCAAAGGATGGATGGTTTTATGGTGCCATTTTGAATTGCACAATTTAACTCGGTGAGTTATGGTTTATTTGTTATGTTGCAAATTATGATTCCCTGGGGCCAAGAGGAATTTTATTATAGAAAGGAAAAAAAGTTCCTCTTTTTTTAATGGCGTAATGCTAGCAATATTGCAATGGATAGTACCAAGGTTTATAAATTCATGGTAACATTCCCAATTTATTACATTTTTGTACTTCTCCTTTTTTCTAAAGACAACTTTCCCAGTTTCCTATTAAATCCTAATATCAAATGTTAGTTTTAAAAAAATTAATGATAGAAATCAGGAAGATTGGGAAAGGGGTACAAAAGTCAAAATGATGCTCATGACATGTACTAAAATCCACAGTGCATGAAAAAAAAAAATTTGGAGTTTGATCAATAGTCATTACAGCCATCTTGACTTTTTATGTTATCAGCATATGCCCCTGTTTAAGAACATATTATTCAATTGCCACAGTAACAAGTCCCAATAAAAGTTCCGAATCTTAGTACTCATGCCCTTATTTTCATTCATTTCATGGCAATATCTGATTCATCAGCTTCTTGTATATTGTGTTTTCCAATAGCAAACCCCTTCCATAAGCATACTAGGAGCAGTGAAGCTACTGCACTGATAGCTATTGCTGAAGAATGAAGGTCAATGTCTTCATTCTTCAATAAACACACATTTATTGTAAGAAAATTCTTTGGTGCTTTTATGCCAATTTCATTTGTTCAAAACCTGATTAAAAAAAATCAGTGTCAAAGCTTAAAAAAAAATATATCTCCGGTTCCAGGACCCATAAGCTCCAAAATTATAGCTACATGATCTTAGTAAGGTTAAACTGAAGCTTAATCTTTCTTGCCAGATCCAATCTGGGTCGTCACCAGGACCAGCGATTTAGTCTTCCAAGCTTTCGGACTCGTGCTGGAGCCCATCCTCAGGGAACTTCTCTCTAGCACAGCGGTTCTCAACCTGTGGGTTGCGACCACTTTGGGGGTCGAACGACCATTTCACAGGGGTCGCCGCGCGCGTTAGCCCGCCATCTTGGTGCCACCGTCACTTGCAGGGGTGAAATGCTCCCGGTTCGGCTGTGCCTGCAGGTCGCCGGACAGCCGGTAGCTACAGAAGCGGGAGATTTCGCCCACCCGCCTGGACGCCGCCATTTGGGTTCTTTTACCCTCTGCGCATGCGCAGAATGCTTTGCGCATGCGCAAAGGGTAAAAGAACCCAAATGGCGGCGTCCCGGCGAAGTCTCCCGGAGCGGTGGCGGGGGGTTGTGGCAGCGGCGGGGGTCGCGGGGGGGTCGCGGCATTAGAAAGTTTGAGAACCACTGCTCTAGCAGAAAGTGTGCTTTGGACTATTCTATGTGTCATATTTATATGTTGCCTGATTGTGTGTGGCTTTTTAGTTGTTGATTGGGGGGTTGCTGGCCAGCTATTAAGTCATTGGCTGTTGTTTCCTTGTTCTACCAAGCCCTTGCCTCCTACCAGTAAGAACTTGATAAGCTGGTGGTAAGTCAACACTGTTGACTGACCAGGGACCCATTTCCCAGGCTTCAATAATTTTCCTGGCTATTTTTGTACCTGCTCATCCAACAATCTCAGTAGCTCCAAAATTGAATGTATATCCTTGTTCATTAATCTTTCTTTTCTAGACCACCACAGCCTCCAGACACTGGGACTGAGTATTGGCAGCTTCACTTGGGTAGCTGGAGACAAAGATATGCAACTATCATAAGAATACTGATGACATTGTACCCCATGCTGATGGATGACTTCTCCCAGTGGTTTTATATAGTCGTTAAGAACTAAGGGTAATCCAGTTGCCAATACCAGTTAATACCAGACCTGGAGGAAGAAGTGCTACCACAACACAGTGCCCAAGGTATGTCTAAAGCTTTCTTGATATAGTATCCCACCTGAAATCTGACCACAAAGGGTCCAGATAATGCAACCTCCAAAAACCTTTAATGGTGTCATCCAACTACCTTTTCTTCAGCTTTCCTCAAAGATGAAAATTGCCAGATCTCTGGTGTCCAGTGATAGTTTCTGAAGGAAAAAGAAGATCTCTGTCATGAGGAAAAAGCAGGTCACCACCTTTTTCTCATAGACACTTGGATTTACTGCTAGTGGTTTTTAGACTTACTGAATCTCTGAGTTTCTTATTTTACTTTGCTTGCCTATGACACACTGTAAGTCTATGCTCTGAAATTCCTGTTCACAACCATATTGTTCACATTTTTCGTATCAGAATTCTCTAATCCTGGCACACTTTATGTCCTCCTCCTGAATGTTATAGTGTGCTTCATACTTATATGGCTGTTCTAGATGTATTGTTCAGTTCCTGACATTCAGGCAATGTGACTTTGACAGTGCTGACTGCAGAAAACCAATGAGCAATAGGATTAATGAACTGTCACTGCAGCAGCACTTAAATATGAAGGTAAATGTCACCATGCTTCCCTCTTCCCTATACTGAACTTTTCAGGACTCTTCATCATCATTGTCTGTTGTAAATAGCACATTTAGAACTCACTTTGAATATTATAAACAAGGAAATTAATTCTGGGAAAATAATGAATCTGGGTTTGCTGGGTTTATTACAACCTCATAGCCTGTAAAAATGTTTCACCTACAGTAAATTGAAGAGAAATTCTCTAACCATTTCTTATAAGCTGGACTCTTGGTGGTAATAAAACAATCTAAACAAGAGTAATTTTCCTCCCAATTTGGGAGATGATGTGTAGAAAGACTGTTGAGTGTTGATAACCTAACTACGATTTTACATCTTCTTCATTTTATGTCCTAATGTTAGTTTTGCTTGGTGACTAGTACAACAAACTCATCTTACTGGACTTCTGTCCTTACAAGGGCATGCAACATATTTTTGGAATTCAAGTTCACTCATCTAACTTGTTCATATCTTCTTTAATTTGCATTTCTTTAATAGTATGATTTCTTACCCATCTCGTCCTCTGACATTATTCAGCCTGAATAGCATTTATTTTAATTTTATCTTTTTTATGAATTAAAACAATAGCTTTTCCTAAAACCAGAAGTCAATACTGGAGACTGATTGAGTGCTGGGCTATTGGAAGTCACACAGAAAGTCATCAAAAAGCTACTTGCAAATAGCTTTACTTCTTTTCTACAGATTAAGTACAGTAAATATAGCCCTAAATATAATACTTGTGAACATATACATTTTGATTTTGTTTGGCTTAATTATGAATGTGTAAAAGTCAGAAATCTTCATTGGAAATATTGATCCCCCCCCCTCATTATTAGAGTTGGATGTTTGTTTTTCTGTTTCCATTTTATTCTTGTTGATAAAAGAAAATATATATGTTTTAAAAAAAGAAATATTGAATGCAATGAACTATCTGTATTGGGAAATATTAAATAATTCTGTTACAATATACAGTAATTGGAATCTTGTGTACAGCCCTCTGCAGACAAAATGATGGTAGGTGATTTATTCAAATGTTTTTTCTTAGATTCTATAGGCATTTGTTTCATTCATACTCCAATAAAGCATTACATCAGAGGTGGGTTCCTCCCGGTTCGGACCGGTTCTCCCAAACTGGTAGCAGCCTGCTGGTGACATCATGATGATGTCGCCAAACCGGATCGGTCAGTGCCGGTCTGTGGGGGCCGCCATCTTTTTTTTGAATTTTTTTGAATTTTTTTTCCAATTTTTTTCCAATTTTTTTATTATTTTGTATTTCCTTCTGAGCATGCGCAGAAGCCGACTTCCGGCACTGTGCATGTGGTCACCATCTTTTTTCCGGCTTCCGGTACGGACCGGTTGTCCCGGGCCGGTGGGGGGCGCCATCTTTTTTTTTGAATTTTTTTTGAATTTATTTTTTATTTCCTTCTGAGCATGCGCAGAAGCCGACTTCCGGCACTGTGCATGTGGTCACCATCTTTTTTCCGGCTTTGGGTTTTTTTATTTTTTGTTACTGCGCATGCGCGTGCGCGCTTTGTGCGTGCGCGCCGATGAGGCTCGCCTATGCGGCACGGGAGGGAGCAAACCGGCAGCGAGGTAAGTTGGAACCCACCCCTGCATTACATGTAGGCAAGTTTTCTTTAGCAGAGAAATGATAGTTATACAAATTTGGTTACCCTATGCTGATTTAATGATATATTTTTTTCTGAAGGAGAACCTACATTAAAAACTCCAGAGAAGAATTGGAAAAGGCAGGTCATGTTTGTCAGTGGCTTACTTATACTCAATTGATAGAAAGATTCAAATGTTGTTTTTCTGAATGAGAAAACTGATTTTTGAATGGGATTTATATACTAGCAATGAGCATGTTATTGCTATTAATTGAAACCTTTAGTGATTATGAATATGGAAAATGAATATGTTAAAAACTGTATGACTAAATGGGCAAAAATATTGGATACAATATAATACTTGAGCAATGAGAGATTATGTAGAGCAAAGTTTTGAAATTTACTGAACTATAATTTGAAAGGGAATTTTTATAAGATGGTGTACTGTTGGCATTTAATAGCTGATATTGTCAAATATGTGTTAAATATATGTGTCAGCCCTGGAGGCCATCTTTTACTTGGGATCTTCAGGGCTGCCACACTTTGAGCTGTAGGAAACTGGGAGGGGTGATTGCATGGAGTGGTAGAGATATCTAGCCATAACAACATTCTTTTCTCTGGGAGTCAAGGACATTTTAACCTGCACTTGGAGTGGCGTGACTGGGAGGCATCTCCAGTTAGGATGGTGGATTGATTGGACCATGTGATGGACATATTTATTTATTTATTTATTTTATTTATTTTGTCAATCTCGTATTAGATAATACATATAAGTATATACATAATTTGAATAGGACAGGGACGGTAGGCATGCTGGTGCACTTATGCACGCCCCTTACAGACCTCATATGGGTGCAGGGGAAGAGACTTTGAAATTCTTTTGAGTGGGGAAAACCTGGAAGCTTTCAGAATGTTGTTATGGCTAGATATCTCTACTAGATTGCACTCCATGCAATCCCCCCTCCCAATTTCCCACAGCTCCAAGTGTGGCAGCCCTGAAGATCCCAAGTAAAAGATGGCCTCCAGGGCTGACAGGCTTCCCCCCCTCAACCGATGATCGTGTCCTGCAATGAGAGGAACATAGGGGGTTATTCCAGGTAGTCCCTAACCATCTTTCCCCCCCAGGGGGGCCCTTTGGCTTATCAGGGAATTTGTCATGGAACTACTTTACTAATCTCTCTGCCTTTACATCCCAACTCTTAAACCAGGTAGCCTCAGACAAAGGGTATCCTTTCCAATGAACTAGATATTGTAATCGACCTCTGTACAATCTAGAGTCTAAGATCTTCTTTATCTCAAAATGGGTCTCCCCTTCCACCACTATGGATTTGGGTGCTGGCCGGGCGGGTGGTCTTAACCTTGAACCGACAGCCAGCTTTAGCAGACTGCAGTGAAAGACAGGATGCACTTTCCCTAGTATGCGTGGGAGGTTAAACTGAATTGTCACTGGGTTAATTAATTTCACTATTTGAAACAGTCCTAAGAACTTGGGTCCTAGCTTTTTACTGGGTAATTTCAATCTAATATATTTGGTTGATAGATAAACCCGATCTCCCACAAGGAAGGGAGGCTGGAGAGATCGGTGTTTGTCCACTTGTTTTTTATATGCCTCCGCTGCTTCCGCCAGCGCTTTTTTGGTGTTCTCCGAGCCCTTCTTTAACGACTCCATCCACTCGGTTAGGGTCAGGGAGGATGGTGGCTCTCTGGGCAGCTCGGGCATTGGAACGAAGTCTACACTGCTGGTGACCTGAAAGGGGGTCAATCCAGTGCTGCTGTGTACTGTGTTGTTGTAAGCCACTTTTGCGAACAGGAGCAGGTCTGCCCAGTTCTCTTGCTGGTAATCCACATAACACCTTATATATTGCTCCACCATCACGTTCGTCTGTTCCGCGGCTCTGTTCATGCTCGGATGGAAAGCCAAGCTAAGCCCCTGAGTAGACCTTACCTATTTCAGGAACTCCCTCCAGAATTTAGCGGTGAACTGGACGCCTCGGTCTGAGATTACCCTGAGGGGCACTCCGTACAGCTGGTAAATCTGCTTGATAAACATCTTAGCCAGCTTCTTTGCGGAGGGCAATCCCAAGCAAGCAGTAAAGTGGACTTGCTTGGAGAACAAGTCGATGACCACTCAGATGACTGTATTTCTGCCACTCTCTGGGAGCTCAACTATAAAGTCCATTGTGATCTCCTCCCATGGCCGGCTGGGGTTAGCCACTTGTTGGAGAAGCCCAGGAGGTTTCCCTGGTCTCATTTTCATGGTCGCGCAGGTGGCACAACTCTTTACGTAGTCCTGTACGTCGGCCTTCATCTTTGGCCACCAAAACTGCCTTTTGGCCATGTGAAGTGTCTTCAAGAAGCCGAAGTGTCCTGCCAGTCGTGAATCACGGCTGTGCTGTAAGACTTCCAGCCTCAAACTAGTAGGGACATATAGTTTGGATCCCTTCCAAGCTAACCCATCTCTCATGGTTAGAACATCTCTGTTGTCCATAAACCATTGGTTGGCTGGGAGTGCGGTTTTCAGCACAGCTGTCACTTTGTCTCGCACAGGGTCAGTTTGGCGTCTGGCTTGGCCCCTAGTGGTGACTTGTGCTGCTTGTTGTGAGGGGGGGAGATGGTGTGGATGACCTCTTCCCTCCAGCTAGCGAATTGCAGCTTTCTTGATAAGGCGTCGGCTAGCAGATTCTCCCCCCCAAATGTATTTTAAGTTAAACCACCGGAAATTCTGGGCCCAGCGGAGTTGCTTAGGGGAGAGTTTTCTGGGTTTTTTTTAGGGCTTTGAGGTTTTTGTGATCAGTCCAGACCTCGAAAGGCACCTTGCTCCCTTCCAGAAAGGGTCTCCAGGAGAGGAGAGCCCAGCGGACTGCATAGGCTTCCTTCTCCCAAATTGCTCACCACCTTTCAGTATCGGTGAGTTTCTTGGACACATACGTGCAGGGCAAGAGCTGGCCCTGTGGGTCCTTTTGTAGGAGTACTGCCGCTACTGCCACATCGCTGGCAATGGCTTGGAAGATGAATTGTCTTTCGGGGTCAGGATGCTGGAGAATTGGCTCTTCTGCAAAGAGTCGCTTCAATTTCTCAAAGGTCCTTTGGCAATCCATTGACCAGGCGAGTGGTTGCGTCAGGCGCGGTTTTGTGGGAGGTGGCCCTGTTTTTAATAGCTCTGTCAAGGGCAGGGCGACTTCTGCAAATGCTGGGATGAATTGCCTATAGAAGTTTGCGAAGCCCAGGAAGCTTTGGAGTTGTTTATGGGTGCATGGAGGCTGCCAGTCTAGCACTGCTTTCACTTTCCCTTGGTCCATATCCAACCCCTCACTTGACACTTGGTAGCCCAGGTGGTCTAGGGACGTTTTGTGGAATTCACATTTTGACAGTTTCGCATAGAGCTTTGAGGCTAGGAGTTTTTTTCAGCACTTGCCTCACTAGTTTTACGTGCTCTTCTAGCATTTCACTGAATATCAGAATGTCATACAGGTAAACTAGGACCCCTTTGTACAGGTGCTCATGTAGCACCTCGTTAATCAGCTGCATGAAGACTGGGGGGGCTCCTTGGAGGTCAAATGGCATGACTTTGAATTGGAAGCTACCCAGCGGGCAGTTAAATGCGGTCTTCCATTCGTCCCCCTCTTTAATCCATATGCGGTAATAGGCTTCTCTTAGGTCTAGCTTGGTGAACACCTTACCCTTCGCCAGGTGGCTTAGCATATCCTTCATTGGGGGAGGGGGGAGGTGTTTTCCACGCATGGTCTCAAGGTGGACCTTCGAGCCAGTCACGGTGGTTCCTTCTGTGGTCACCGTCGTCTCCTCCATCTTCCCTGAGTCTTTACGCCGCCCAGTATCGGGTCGGCGCTCAGGGCTCAGGACCCTAGACAGTGCCCTGGAGGCCGGGGAGTTCCTCAAAGTTCCACTTTATTAGAGATGTCATATTGGCACATCTGGAAAAACCTAAATCTGAAAGCTTCCAGGTTTTCCCCACTCAAAATAATTTCAAAGTCCCTTCCCCTGCACCCACATGTCCATCACATGGTCCAATCAATCCACCATCCCAACTGGAGATGCCTCCCAGTCACGCCACTCCAGGTGCAGCTTGAAATGTCCTTGACTCCCAGAGAAAAGAACTTCAAGCCTCGGAGTCTTCTTTAGTTGGGGTGGTTACTTGGAACCCTGACAACCAGTCTGAAGGTAATTTTAATAATCTCTGATGGACTTGCAAGAAAGCTAAGAAATATTGGGACCAGATTTGTATTTTCATACAGAGAATTGTTAAAATAAATGTACAATTGAAACTAGAGGATTTTTTGTCCTAGGTAGGATGGACAAACAGTTTTTAAAAACCCCATGGGACTTTGTTTTTATATATATGGTAACAGCAGTGAGACTTTTATATATACAGAGATGGAAGAACTCACAAATTCCCACAATGGAAGAATGAATGGTGAAGTTAATTGAATTGGCAGAGATGGTGAAATTTACTGCTTTAATTAAAGAAAAGATTTTGTCTAGCTTTATTTCTACTTGGAAACTACTTTGAGACATTTTGATTGAAACTGAAATAAATAGAATTTTAACTTTGGGATTTGACAAATAGAATTGTACTGTGTCTTATGGTTAATCCTAAAGTAAAAAGTTATTGTACTTTATACTTGCATCCGTATTGAAGAAAGATGGAAGTTATTCTTTTCTATCTTTTTCTTTCCTTTTTTTCCTGTACTCCTAATTTTGCTTTTTTCCTTGGCATCCTTCTTTTCTTTAAACTTTTTTTCTATTTTTTTCTGTATTTTATAAAAACTTTAAAATAAACTATTTGCATTTGTGACACAAATTTGCAGATGACACCAAGCTGAGCGAAACTGCTAAAACTTTAGAAGATAGATTCAAAATTCAGAAGAATCTCGACAGACTTGAACATTGGTCCCTATCCAACAAGATGCAGTTCAGTGATGAGAAAAGTAAGGTCCTACACCAAATGCATAGCTACAGAATAGGCAGTACCTGGCTTAACAATATTAACTATGAGAGCGATCTAAGTGTCCTAGTGGATCATCAGTTAAGTATGAGCCAGCAATGTGCTGCAGCTGCCAAAAAAGCCAATGTAGCCCTGGACTGTATTAACATCAAGACCATGAGAAGTGAAAATACCACCCTACTGAGGCCATACTTGGAATACTGTGTACAATTCTGGTTACCACAATACACAAAAATCGCTGAGACCCTAGAACCGTGATGGCGAACCTATGGCACACGTGCCACAGGTGGCACGTGGAGCCATATCTGAGGGCACGCGAGGCGTTGCCCTATGTCAGTTCCAGCGCGCATGTGCACGCTGGCCAGCTGATTTTTGGCCTTCTGGAGGGCGGGGGAGGCCATTTATCACCCTCCCCAGGCTTCAGGAAAGCCTCCGGAGCCTGTGGATGGCGAAAAATGGGCCCAACGGGCGTACCGGAAGTCCGAAGGCTTCAGTGAGTTCTGCACGCATGCGCGGGGGGGCAGCATGGGGGGTTGTGCGCGCATGTGCAGGGGGGCATTGAATAATGGGTGTGGGCATGTGCGCATGCGCTATTGCATGTGTGCGCACCCTTTTGGCACCCGAGCAAAAAAAGGTTCGCCATCACTGCCCTAGAAAGTCTACAGAGAAGAGCAACAAAGATAATAAAGGGTCTGGAGGCTAAATTGTATGATGAATGGTTGAAGGTGCTAACCTATGGAAGAGAATGATTGGGGGCACATGATAACCATGTTCCAGTACTTGAGGCTGTCACAGACAAGATGGACTCATCTTCCAAAGCACCAGAGCACAGGACAAGAAAATAATGAGCAGAAGCTTGTTAAAGGAGAGATCAAAATCTAGAAATAAGGAAAAAAATTTCTGACTGTGAAAGCAATTAATCAATGCAGTTCTAGGTGCTCCATCACTGGATGTTTTCAAAAATAAACTGGACAACCAATTTACCAGGGTGGTATAAGGCCTCCTGCGTTGAGCAGAGTGTGGGACTAGAAGACCTTCTTTCAACTTTCCAGTCGTATGATTCTATGTTCTAAAACCACAAGCGTCCTGATAAGCTTAGCTTAAAAATGCTATGATATTTCAATCTTAAAATTGCTCCTGGTTGCTGTGCTCATTTTTTTTTAAACGAGGCAGAATACTGAATCTTTGCCAGTTTGATAAGTGTGGTTAGCCTTTTATCAACTTTTTAAAAAAAATGCTAACTTGATTTCATAAATGCTTTAAAAAGCCTTATACAATTCAAAAGCTGGACATCATTAATTAATAAGAAATTGAATTGACTAAATAGAGTTTTATAATTCATTTGCAAATCAAGACAAACTTGGTTAGTAACTTCGTGCTTCTTAGCTGAGTGTTAGGATCCTGTCCCTTTGCTACGCCTATAGCATCACTGCAGATTTAGGCTGAGTGGGAGCAGCAATACTGTTTTCTAGTGAGGGAGAAGGAACTCTCGAAGAAGAATAAATGATTACATACCCTCTCTTTGCAACTTTGCAGTGATTCATCCTCCACAGAAAGCTTTTCCACCAATCATCCATATCACTAGTGGCACTGCTATTGATGCTGGGGCATTTGATTTGTTGTTCTCTTTGGATTTTTCTTTTGATGTAGGTAGTAGAAGAATTGCCACTCGCTGCACTATTACATTAAAACACTAGCTGATACCCGTGCTTCGGTACGAAACTATGTGATGGGGCTTGATAAATTGACACTTAAAGCTTGAAAATTAATGAGTAGTTAAAAAGGGACTGTATTATTTCGTTAGAGATGGTTTCTGTTACAGATGAAGACATTATTTGCATAGCATAGACTTTAAATTCGTCCCTCAGAGGAATTGCTCAGGACCTCCCTGTAAACAACATTCCTGGTTTTGCTCTCTGGCTGGAGGATGACCAGGCTGTCAGGTGAACTGACTCTGGAGCATGCCACTTTGTGGGAAGGGTGGTGGAAAAGGGGGGGGTGGGATCTGTCTCTGCCAACAGCATCCATCAGTATTCATCTGGCTAGTGTGGCTTAACTCAACTGTTCTGTAGTAAAGCTGCTTGTTGCTGTGAAAGCAAAAGCGAAACTGAAACTCCTCTGCTTGTGTTTTGCATTTGGATCAGATTTCTTTTCAGGTGGGGAGGGGGGAGTAGAACTCCTTAGCATCAGAGCTTGTTAATAATAATATAAGAAATACTCATGCTCCGATGGTCATTTTGAAAAATCCTTTCTTAGTGAGCACCTAGAAGCCAAGAGGAACATACGTGGCAAATTTCAAGTTTGTAGGCTTTACGGTTCTGGAGATTTCGTGATTAATGCATGAGTGGTTTTCACTTTTATATATATAGATTGAGCTTGAAAACTAAGCACTCCAATTTATTTTCTAATGCCCTCATGGCTTCAGTTGTCTGTGTATGGCCTTCATGTATAACCAGTCTCCTAAATATTCAGAGGCAAAGCACATAGAAATAGACTTGGCTGCTGAATGACTGCCAGATTTTCAATAACATGAAACAGCTGGATGTAATAGATGAGATTGGTCACTTGAATATTCTGGGCTGATCTAATTTACATTTACAATTCATTTGAAGAATAGCAATAATTTAGAAACTTGCCTAGCCTGGGAGGGTGGGTCAGAGGAGCAGATAAGAATAAGCTCATTTATTCAACATGTTTATTAATAAATTTATTTATTAATAAAATTTGTATGCCGCCCAACTCCCAAAGGACTCTGGGCGGCTCACAACACATGAATAAACACCAATAAAAACATAATAAATACAATTTAAAAATATCAAAAAACATTTACACCTGCATACATGGGCCAATCCATAGGTTATTGGCCCCAGGCCTGCCAGAAAAGCCAGGTCTTAACAGCTTTACGGAAAGCCAGTAAGGTGGGGGTAGTACGGATCTCGGGGGGAAGTTGGTTCCACAGAGTCGGAGCGGCTACAGAGAAGGCCTTCCCCCGTGGGCCCGCCAGCCGACACTGTCTGGCTGATGGAACCTGAAGAAGGCCAGCCCTGTACAACCTCACTGGTCATTGGGAGGAGTGTGGCAGAAGGCGGTCACGCAGATAAACTGGTCCTAAGCCATGTAGGGCTTTAAAGGTAACAACCAACACCTTAAATTGTGACCAGAGCACAATCGGCAGCCAGTGCAGCTCACGAAGGATGGCACTCGTGTGGGTGTACCTTGGCACATCCACGACTGCTCACACAGCTGCCTTATGGACTAATTGTAGTCTCCGGACACTCTTCAAGGGTAGCCCAATGTAGAGCGCATTGCAATAGTCAAGCTGTGAGTTGATAAGGGCATGAGTGACCGTGAGCAGAGCCTCCTGATCTA
>QLTV01003281.1:589030-627834 GCA_003457575.1 Thermophis baileyi | reverse complement strand
CCTTCTGGAACCCTTCCGGGTCCATCAGGCGTCTGGGGCGGAACCACCTAATCGGTTCCACCTCCCTGCGATGAGGGAGTGGTGCCATAAAGGATAACTTCAGCAGGAAATGATCTGACCATGACAAGGGAGATGTCACTCTACCCCTCAAATTCAGGTCATCTCTCCACTGCCCCGAGAAAAATACCAGGTCGAGCGTGTGTGTCCCCCTATGGGTCGGACCCTGAACTACTTGGGTCAGGTCCATGGTTGTCATGGAAGCCATGAACTCCTGACCTGCTTCCGAGGATTCGCTGAGGGACGGCAGATTAAAGTCCCCCAGGACCATAAGTCTGGGGAACTCCACTGCCAACCCGGCTACTGCCTCCAGAAGATTAGGCAGGGCTGTTTTGACGAAGCTGGGAGGTAGGTACGTCAACAACAAACCCACCTGCACCCCTAAGTCCAACTTCACAAGGAGAAGTTGGACTTCTATATGTTGACATAAGAAGCCATGAAGACATTTCCTTCTCTACTATACTTATTATTATTATTTGACAATGAATAAGCATCCTGCCCATTCTATTCTGCACATACTGTAGAACACTCACTCAGAAGTCTAGATAGTCAGCAACTCTCTGTGTTTCTTACATCCGGAAGGTACAATCATAGGATTGGGGGGGGGAATCCTCCTCAAGTTCCCAAATGAAAGATTTTAAAATGTGGGAAATCATTACGTGCAATATGCTATTTTGGTTTATATGTTTTGCAAATAATTTTTCAGAGTTCAGTATTGATCTGTGCATTTCAAATTCCCCTCCTCTCTCTTAAATCAAGCCTGTCAGGGCCTTCTATTATCCCAAAATTAGTTTGTATGACATCTTTCGATAGCAAAATGCAGATTTAGAAATTAAGTAGTGGCAAAAAATGTTGGTGCTCAGAGCTTTTCCTTAAGCCCCGGCAAAGGTTCTCTGCTGTCATATTTGGGACTATGCATTTTAGTTAATTAACATTAGTAATGTGTCTTATTCTTTGAAAAAAATGTAATTAATTTGCAGATTATAATATATCTTTACAGTAAAAATAAATCAAGGCTATTAGAGTTACTGGAAGATATAAAAAAATCAATCAGATACACTGACCTGTAAATTATCAAAATTTGCAACCTTAAACATGATTTGTGTGTAATGTTTTAATTATAGCAATTCTAAATAAGTTTACCAGAAGAAAATATTTTCTGGAAAAAATAACCAATGTGAATATTAAAAAAGAAAATGAGATATTTACTTGATTGTTTGTAAACTGCTTAAGTCTTTGTATTTGTTCAATCTTTCTCAAAGAAGTTACAATTTACAACAAGCTTATAGAACCAATTAAAAAAACCAGTAAAGCTATAAGGGCAGACTTTCAATGCAGTTTTATCCTACTCAAGTTGGTGAAAAACCTGGCTAACTAGATTTAGTCATACACAGAAGGACCCAAGAAAATAAAAGAAACTTGTTATTCCCAATTTAGTTTAGATCTATAAGAAGCTCTTTCATGCTGAGTCAGGATATTATCAACAGGGACTAGCAGTTTATCTTTTCAGACTGGAATTCTTTCAGCTCTACCTGATGATTCTAAGAACTGAACCCATTATCTTTGCACATAGAACATGTGCACTGCAGCTTATCACTGTTTATCAATAGCTACCCTTAGAGACACAAATTTGGAAATTTATCTCCATTACATGAAATCAGTGAGATATATGCAGTGAACACCCTACTAAAATAATAAAACTTGCCTGCACTCCAGGGAGAAGGACAACACTTCTGCACATTGACTACCAGATGCTTATCCTGTAAAGAGATAGTATTCAATCCATTCAACAAAGAAAATGGAAAGTAAATAGAATATGGCAACTATTAATTATCCCTATGTCTATTTCTTTCTTTTCTAACAGAGTTTATGAAAGAATAAAACTGTGGAATCAATGTCAAAATACACATGCCTATGAATATATTTATGTCTCTAGAGCAGTGATGGCGAACCTTTTCGGCACTGAGTGCCGAAAAGGGAGCACTTCACGCGCGCTCGTCTGGGCCGCGACCAGGAAGAGGAGTTGCCCAGGGAGCATGCGCGTGGCGGAAAATGTACTTCTGGTTTCTGCCGTGCATTTCTTCCGGTTACTGCCGCGCATGCGCACGCGCCGATCAGCTGTCTGGCGCGCATGCTCACGCCGGAAAACGGAAGACCAGCTCTTCCAGCTCTTCTGGTTTCCAGCACTGCCGCACACACAAAGGCCAGTTGATCATCGCGTGCGCATGTGCGCCAAAAATCCGGAAGAGGAACAGGCGATGCCATGCATGCCAGGCGACATGGCTCTGCGTGCCACTTCAGGCATGCATGCCATAGGTTTGCCACCAGCCTTGATTTTCTGTCGAAAAGTCAGTAAATATTCCTGTGTTGATATTGATAATTTTTAAACTCTTTTAAGAATAGCTTCTCCATCAAGCACATATGTAAAAAATATATGCAATGTTAGTTTGCATCCAAACTAACCATGGCGGGTGCCAATACTGGAAATATAAATAGGGGGCTGGTTGATAATCCTGTGACTGTGAGAACGTCCCACAAATTTTACATCACATTGCAAGGAATGCCCCCTTAGAAAGTTCCCTGGATCCCTGCATGAAATACATCATCTGAAGGACACTGCTTTCCAATGGCTAAATAATCTAGATCAGGGGTGTCAAACTATTATCTGCCACAATGTCCTACCTGTCAATGACTACTTCAGCTTCAAACACAACAATACACGAGCACACAATAGATACAAACTTAATGTAAACCACTCCAAACTCGACTGCAGAAAATACGACTTCAGCAACAGAGTGATCAATGCCTGGAATTCACTACCTGACTCTGTGGTTTCTTCCCCAAACCCCAAAAACTTTAACCTTAGACTGTCTACTGTCGACCTCACCCCATTCCTAAGAGGTCTGTAAGGGGCGTGCATAAGCGCACCAGCGTGCCTACCGTCCCTGTCCTACTGTCCTATTGTCCTCATCTATCTGTATTCACTTTGATTATGTTTATGTTTATACCTATACCTGCTATCTTGTACATGTTTGACAAACAAATAAATAAAATAAATAAATAAATAAATAAACTCAAGGCCTGGGGCCCAGATCCGGCCCACGGGGTGCTTAGATCTGGCCCACGGGGCCACCCTGGAAACAGCGAAGGACAGGCCCGCAGTGCCTCTGCCAGTGAAAACAGAGCTCGGGAGGGCCACGTGCAGCTCTCTCAAGCTCCATTTTTGCTGGCAGAAGGTTGCAGGAGGCCGTCGCAGCTGAAAACGGAGTTCAGGAGCCTGTTTTCTCTGGCAGAGCGCTCGGACCACCACAGGCACCCCCGACACGAGTGATGTCGAGCTGGCCACGCCCAACCTGGCCACACCCACCCCGATCCCCCAAGGTCAAACACAACCCTGATGCGGCCCTCAATGAAATCGAGTTTGACACCCCTGATCTAGATATCCAGCCAAATGAACTAGATATTTAGTCACTCCAGTAACTGCTCATAAATTAATTTTATTCATAATTTTATTCATCACTGATACCGTGTGTTTTTAAAATAATTCACTGCTCTGGTGTCTTATATTTTTATACACATTTTATATGTTGTTTCTGAGAATTTTATGTGCTGCATTTTGCTACACCATATGAAACAACAACAAAAATCTGTACTTGGCATGCAGCCACAATATGGATTAAAGACTTCTATATTCTCTAATCCCCCTGATTATTCACCTCTGTTTTATGTAAATCGTTAAATGTATCAGAATTTATTTCAATGATTATGATTTATTGACCTAATAAAAGAGTCAGAAATGTTATGCCTTAAGTTGCTAGAAACATTAAGAGAGCTAAAAATAAACAATGCTATTTGCAGATTATCTAAATAGTAAAAGACGCTACTCAATTCTGATCATTAAAAAGAATTAAACCTTATCTTATCACGGGTTGAAGTAAGACAAAATAACTTGTGCAGAGGAAGTAGATTAAACTAATACAATGACACAATGCAACAACTTAACATAGGATTAATCATCTAAATATGTTATGTTACATACAGGAGGACTGCATAGAAATTACTAATATCTCATTCCTCATCTCATTTCATTTCAAATCACATTTCTATCATGTTTAGCAATACCAAGGTAATTATACTATCCAAATTATACTATCACTATGCTTGTTCTGTTTTGGTAGAAAAGAAATAGGACTTGTAAGCTTAACTGTTAGTTTCCTTGCAATGTGGCATTTTAGAAATACTTAATGTAGGTTTGAAATATAAGAGTTTCAATCCTACCTAGTATGGAAACACAAATTTAAGTTTTCCTAACATGGATGTCTGCTCTGCATTTAATGAAAGGAAGTTCACTGCTTCTCCAGGGAACTAGTTCCACTGTTGCATTGCTTTTATTATTAGTATTTTAATTGTTATTAATTGTTATTATTACTATCACTTGGAATATGCCCTCCTGTAAATTACATTCATTAGTCCATATTGTACACTTTTGATAAGCAACAACATTCTTCTATGTGACTTCCTTTCATATATATGTAAAAAAGGAGTCCCTGCAGATTTTACTTTACTCATTGCTGACTATAGAGGCAGTGCTCATCTCTGTTTCAAAGCCAGTGAGCCAGTGCAGTCCAAAGACAATTCCATGGTCATGTGGCCAACATCATGTCACGGACCACAGTTACCTTCCCATCAAAGTGGTATCTATTTATCTACTTGCATTTGTATGCTTTTGAATTGCTAGGTTGGCAGGAGTTGGGGCAAGGACGGGAACTCACCCAGTTGCATGGCGCTCAGGTTTCGAACCTGCCTGCTGGCTTTCCAGCCAACCAGCCCAGCATCTTAACAGCTGAGTCACTGCGTGCCCTGATAATTATGTTCTCACAGTGTCAGCCCCAAGCCCAGAGACAACACAGTGAAATCCATCAGGTTCAATCCTTTATTTGTTTATACTTAGTAGACAGAATCTTGCCAAACTAAAACTATAACCTTCCAATCTACTAGATACACTAAGAAATTCTAGGGTGTGGCTACCCTGAACCTCTTCCCCTTCCCATCCACCTTGGGAGTGTGCAGTCTCTAATCTGAGCTTCTCTCTGGGAAAGCTCGGTGTTGCCAAAACTTTCCCCCACTGCTCCTCCAGGTATACACTATCATATCTCTTATCTTTTTAATACTTCCTATAATCTTTCTTAATATGATTTAATTTCTTGTCTCCTGAATATATCCATTGTTTTTTTGCATCTGTCTACCCTCTCTGAATTGTCTTAGAATTTGATTCTTAGAAGAGGACACCATACTCAAGATGGTTCTATCCAAAGCAGAATAAATGGAATGAAATATATTAGTGATTATACTTTTGTTGAGGCAACCTACATTTGGATTTGACTTTTATACAGTCATACCCAGGGGTGAAATTCAGCAGGTTCTGACAGGTTCTGGAAAACCGGTAGCGGAAATTTTGAGTAGTTCGGAAGAACCGGCAAATAGCACCTCTGGCTGGCCCCAGAGTGGGGTGGGAATGGAGATTTTGCAATATCCTTCGCCCAGGAGTGGGGAGGGAATGGGGATTTTGCAATATCCTTCCCCCAGGAGTGGGGTGGGAATGGAGATTTTGCAGTATCCTTCCCCTGCCACGCCCACCAAGCCACGCCCACAGAACCGGTAGGGAAAAATTTTGAATTTCACCCCTGGTCATACCACACTATTTTATACAGTCATACCACACTATTCAGCTAATACGCTGACATTTTTTTCACAAGTAATTTTAGCTAGCCAAGTTTAGTCTATTCTGTACCAGTGCATTTCACTTTTTTTTTTAATTTCCTAAGTGAAGAATTTTTCATTTTGTCTCTGTCAAATTTTATTTTGTGACTTTTGCCCGTTTCTCTAATCCATCAAGATCATTTTGAATGTTTTTCTATCTTTATTAGCTGTACTGTGCAAGTTTGTGTCATCATAAATTTGGTAATAATTTATTCCCTTCCCGTTCTGTAGTGTTTTCAAGGTCAGTCTCAAATTGCTGGAGGTGTGACTTAATTGTGCTGACTTTTCAGCACCTCGCAACCTACTAACAACAAGGAACAAGAGCATAGACAGAGAATTAGGAATTTCCTCTGTGTTCCCACTTTATCTCTGTCTGTTCTTTTCTAATCTCAGGCTGCTTCCTTCCTGCCTTTGTCTTCCCAGCTCACTCACTCTCCAGTTCCCTGCCTGGCAGAATGTAGCTAGCTAGAAGTATGGCTTCACCCCCACCCCAGTGTATTTCCTGTAATAAACTTTTCTGTTAAGTTACAAGAGCTGCTTCCCCCGTCCTTGCTTAGGCTAGAGTTCTATTCTCCAGGAACTCTCAAATTGCTTCCTCTGACAGGAAATGTTTAAAATTAAGCAGGAATGGTGGTCATATATTTCATTCTTTCTCCTGGAGTACTGTATTATGGTATGAACCAGACATGCCCATGTAGTGGTTTCTTTCAATTAACTTTTTAGGATAGTAAAGGGAATGCATGGGGTTGCAGTTTTTGTTTTGCTTTTGATTGTATAATAATTATTTGGTCAATTACACCAGCAACCGAGGGAATCAGATGGAGCAGACCTTGTGTGTATACTTATATGTATATGTATAATCAGAGACATGCAGTTTAGCCTCAAGGTATGTTAAAAAGATACGGTTGGACTAGTGCAACTGCATTTCATTCTTTGGAAATAGGAACTCATTCAACCTCAGAAAGTAATAATTAAGCTTGTTGCATTTATTTTAAAAAATGAACAGTGTTCTCCACAGAAATTTGCATAAATACTTGCACTGTTTACTTTCTAAAAATAAAAAGATTTCTAACAAATTGTTACTTTCAAAGTCCAGTAGTTCTGTTGAATACATTCCTGAAGTCCTGAAGGCTGGGCTGGGTTTCTGGCATCCTGACCCAGAAACTCCAGATTTTGATGGAAAACAATGCCGTCGGAAATTTTCAGAATCCACTGGCTATCCACATAAAACAAGCTGACCTAGATGGACCACTAAAAGACATAAGGTCTCTGTACCTAAGCATTAAATTAGGATACATTATTTGTTCATACTTGGGCCTTATTTTAATAAATAAAATGAGATGGTAGGTAACTTCAGGCCATTGTTTTCTGTGTAAATATATACTCGATTGAGAAAGTGACTGACAACACTTTGGATATTGGAAGAGTTTTGGAGCCATGTCCAAATCTCTAATGCAAAGATAGGCAAACTATTTAGCACAATAGACATAAATAAAATGTCAAAGCATATTAAAAACAATCTTAGAAGTAGTTATCAGTAGTTAGCTTATCTGGTCAGAAAATGAGTGTCACAATAAATATAAAATCCTTGTTTATTAAAAGATGTGCTGTTAAGACTATTCTCCAGCTCTCTTGGTGTTGTCAGTCAGACACATTTTCTTAGTAGAGTATATTTACAAAGAAAACAGCAGCCTGAAGTTACCTACCATTTCATTTTATTTACTAAAATGTCATTTTTTAAAAAATTTCTTGTTAAAAACGTGATGCCAAATTCTAATATTTTACTCTGCAAATACCACTTCCTTGTTTATTTTGTTTTTCATTTAAAAAAAAATAGAAAAATTTGGCTGGGAATGATGGGTATAGAAGTCAAATGCAGGAATTAGATTAGGCATTAAACATGTACAAGCCAGTCAAGAGAAAATTATGCAAAGGATTTAACTAGCAAATGCTATCGGAAAGCTGCAATTCTCTACAATATTATAGCTTTCAAGAAGCACAATTTACAGCCAAAATTTAGTGCAGTTCTAGCAGACCGGATAAATGTAGTTCTTCGGTTACAATTTATATTCCAGTAAAATCCATTAGACTAACCTCCCTGACTTCAATGGAAATGTATTGTACTTTAATTGTTATTTGGTAATCAGGCTACTAATGGCAGGCTATGAATTAGGACTCTATATTCACAAAGGCAATGCACTCAGATTTGAACCCTGAAATCTTGACATCATTCCAATCATTTTAGCAACATTATATCATGAGAAAATGTGAACACAAAGGGTATGAGTAGCCATTTATGGGATTATATATGAAAATATGAATATTTACAAGCAAGTCCTGCAATACTTTTCTACTTCCTTTTCAGTGAATGAATGCAGAAGCACAATGTGCTTCCTTCTAGAAAAAAGTAGTCTGATGCTTTGTCAACAAATTGGATACCCTGGGCCAACTCCTACCTGTCCTTGGCAAAGTTGTAAGACCATAGCAATAGTAATAGCACTTAGACTTATATACCGCTTCATAGTGCTTTACAGCCCTCTCTAAGCGGTTTACAGAGTCAAGTTATTGCCTCCAACAATCTGGGTCCTCATTTTACGCACCTCAGAAGGATGGAAGGCTGAGTCAACCTTGAGCTGGTGAGATTTGAACCGCCGAACTGCAGCTAGCAGTCAGCTGAAGTAGCCTGCAGTGCTGCACTCTAACCACTGTGCCACCTCGGCTCTTAAATATAACTGGTGGCTAGCGTGACTGAAAGCTTCTCATTCCCAGTCTAAGTTCTAACAACAATGTCAGGCAGTGACCTCCATTTCAAACATCCTACAACTGCCTGAAGAATTGTCCTGATTATATAGCAAATAAATCTCTGATGACATCAATGAAGCATAGAGACAGTAAATGTGCACAAAATATTTCCGTTTTTTCATTGCTTATGAGCCAGTTGATCTGCCAGCCTCAAATAGTGCACCTCATTGGCTTTCATGCATAACTGATTGCATTTGTAGTTACATTTCTGCTTTGGGTTATGTGGCCCTAGTATAAAGAAAGTAATTTCCATGTCCTTTAAAGGCTAGGGGTCTCCAACCTTGGCAACTTTAAGCCTAGTGGACTTCAACTCCCAGAATTCCCCAGTCAGCTTTGCTTATTCCCTTAGCCTGTAATTCTGGGACTTCTAATCCTGTAAGGAATCAAGTTGGGGAAGAATGATCTAAAAAATTTTCTTCTCCTGTAACATAATGGAGAGTGATATCTAGAACAAGATGACAGCGTCACCTCCAGTTTAAATAATTCATCATTCATATGTTATACCAATAGACACCAATTAAAACTACATTTGGCACATTAATAAGGCTATTGTAAAAAATGTAAAGTCATGTGATTGGTCAATCACATTAGCAGGTGTGGCCTTCAGAAAGGTACAAAAGTCCATGAGAAAAGTCCACAAAGTTTTTTCAGACAGAAGTGTAAAGTCACATGTTTATATCCTACTGTCTATTATATCTAGAACTCAGTACAAATGGTATTTTGAATTCCTCTGTTGAATGTGGTATTTTCTCACAAATGTTTGCACTATTTCAGGCTCAGCCTGAAAAATTTGATTGATCCTTTTGAGTCCCCCCCTTTTTTTTTTTTGAGAGTGGAGTGAATTTATGATTTTGCTTGAGTTTATTCACAACTACAGCAAAGCTGGTATTTCTCCTTTAAATTGATGCATTTCCATAGACGTTGTGGGTGGCCTGTTCCTCATTGGCAAGAACTCTTCATCTTGACTCCTGGCTTCAGCCAGACAATATTTACCCACCCCCACTGAGGTTCAACTCCTGGAATTTAACTCTTCTTGTATGCATGATTGGGAACTTCCCTTCCCTCTGCTTGACTCTTAACTATCAGAGGAACATGAAATTATGTTCAGAGCTCTTGGAGGAAAAGTCTGGCTGCAAAACTGCCAACATGATTGAATTTCAGTTTCACAAATCACAAGGGGTTTCTAAATGCCACAGAGGAATGGTGGCATGTCAGCTGGAGGATCCAAATCCAAAACCCAAATCCTTTGGAAGATTTTAGTACATTGCTTTTCAGATTCAGTCTTCTCTGGCACAGGTACTTATCAAACCATCTTTCACTCTCTGTCTGTCTCAACACACTTCTAGAAAAAATATACACAATACGTAGACCAAAGTGGCATGGCAGCAGTTCATTTTATTTAATTTTTGTATAAAATTCTGAGGGGCTTTTGCAGGGGTGAAATCCAGCAGGTTCTGACAGGTTCTGGAGAACCAGTAGCGGAAATTTTGAGTAGATCGGAGAACCGGTAGTGGAAAATTTTGAGTAGTTCGGAGAACCGGTAAATACCACCTCTGGCTGGCCCCAGAGTGGGGTGGGAATGGAGATTTTGCAATATCCTTCCCCTGGAGTGGGGAGGGAATGGGGATTTTGCAGTATCCTTCCCCTGGAGTGCGGTGGGAATGGAGATCTTGCAGTATCCTTCCCCTGCCACGCCCACCAAGCCACGCCCACCAAGCCACACCACGGCCACCAAGCCACGCCCACAAAACCGGTAGTAAAAAAAATTGGATTTCACGACTCTGCTTTTGTGTTTTTTTAAAAAAAACTTAAAAATTACTGAAATACCATTCAAATCTGTGAACAGGATAATTATTAGATTAGGTCCTACTCACCATTAAAGGAAAGCCATTGATTAGCACATGATGCTTTATGTAATTAGAGGTCAAATGAACTTGTCAAGGGCAGTATGCTGCTTTAAAGGTAATAGTAACATTACTAATGAAAAAGACCTATGGGAGTTTTCTCAAGTTTTCTTTTGAATTATAATTAAAGTGCAAGGCCAAAGAAGCTACAGCTCACTTAAGAGAAATTTTTTACTGGAGGACATGATATTTACATATACTTCTGGCCATATCATAATAAATAAATGCCTTCAAATGAATGACAATTACATGTGTTTTCATATTTTTAAATGCAGGACAAATTTTCTGTCCTGTTTTAAGCAACTAGATACCTTTGATTTGTTTTGGTAAAGCTACTGATAAAGTTCAGCTGAAAATTTTTCTGATCTTAATAGAATTAGAAATTGCAGCATCCAGTCTGGGTCGATCATGAGGACTAGAGGCTTAGTCTTACGAACCTTTGGATTCGTGCTCGAGTTCATCCTGAGGAAACTTCTTTCTACTGGAATGTGTGCTTTGGGTTACTCTATCATCATATTTATGTGGTGCCTGGTTGAGTGTGGCTTCCTATTGGTTGATTGGTGTGTTGATTGGCTGTTGTTTCCTTGTGCTGCCAGCTCCTAAGTACCTGATAAGCTGGTGCTAAATCAGCACTCCTATTGACTGATAAGGGGCCCATTTCTTAGGCTTTAATCATTTCCCTGGCTATCTTTCAATCTGCTCATCAAACAAACTTAGTAGCTGTGAAATTGAAGGATGAAGATGCACTCTAGGACAAGCCCGAAAGTTCGGAAGACTAAACCTCTGGTCCCGGGGTCAGACCCAGATCAGATCTTACAACATTATCCTGGGACATGTATATTTGTCTTCATTTATAATTTAGAAACTGTCCAAATCAAAATGGACAAACAATTCAATTCCAATTCTGAATTCTTCAGAATCTTTCTACTTTATGAGGACACCAAGGAATAGGCAATTTGCTTTATAAAAACTTATAATTTCAAAATATATATATATAAAGATAGTTCTATGTTGAGGACTATGTTGAGGATAGTTCTATGTTGAGAAAGATAAAAAGAGTGTAGTTCTGATGGACACCACTAGTTTTACAAGCTCTACAGTCATAATACTTTTAGCAAGAATGATGTCAAAGAAAAGTATGCTTTAGAAATGGGTTTGGGGGAATAATCATGTCAGTTTCAGATTTCAAAACTCAATAAAAGAGCCTTGTTAGGATGTATAGACTCTGGCAAATCAAATTGCATCTATGTTTGTATGTTCTGGTCCACTGCCATTTTTCTTCCATAATTATCACATTTTCTGTGACTTTATTATCAGTTTATGCCAATTAAACGTAAAATCCAAGGAGATACAATACAATTGCTGAGTTTGAGGAGAGGGAGAAAGGAAATTCAAATTGTATTTTGATGCATTCCCCCCCCCACCCCCAATGATGGAATGGCATTTCCAGAAAATACCAATGAAAGACCAAGTGTGCCAGACTGGACTTGATCAAATAAGATCTATAGCCCAGGGATTTCTAAACTGCTCTTTTTGCAATGACAGTAAGTTTATTCTGACTGTTCCTCTACTAGCTGAACTGCTGATGACTGATGACTTTTATATGTTTTATCTTTAGCCAATGCAAATGTTCATCATATATTTAAGGTTGCCAAATTTGATGCTACAGTTTATTAGTTTGAAGGTTAATGAGTACTCAGTGCTATACACAGTTACTGAGTTGTGGTGGTTCTTATATCATTTTAAATTCATTTTCTATTTTTACCATTTCTATCTTATTTTTTTAGTTTCAAGGATTAGCAATAGCAATAGCAATAGCACTTAGATTTATATACCGCTTCATAGTGCTTTACAGCACTCTCTAAGCGGTTTACAGAGTCAGCATATTGCCCCCAACAATCTGGGTCCTCATTTTACTGACCTCGGAAGGATGGAAGGCTGAGTCAACCTTGAGCTGGTGAAATTCGATCTGCCAAACTGCTGGCAGCCGGCGATCAGCAGAAGTAGCCTGCAGTACTGCACTCTAACCACCGCGCCACCGCAGTGAGGTGAATACTATTGTAGTGTTGTCTTCTGACTGTAATAATATGGAATGAAATGATTAAACCACTTTGGAACTGATTGTATTTGGTAATTCTGGTTAGATATAAAGTTAGGATATAAATCATAAAATATATAAATCTGATCAAGAGAAGAATGGATTTATGGCTACCATTACTGTCTACATTTGTATAATAAATGAAAGGTAGAAAATATATGATATTAAAAGTTTAGGTCAAACTTCTGGTTGACTCTAAATTCCAGCTATCTTCGTCAGCCTGAACATTCAAAATATCCTGGTTTGGGGAAGATATAAAAATGAATTTTAAGAACAGAAGTGTTCTTAGACTGTGACAGACGATTCTCTACTATATTAATCCTCTTTATCATATAGCAGATGACCTTTTGAACTTTTTTGTAATACCAAAATTTTCTTCCTTAAATCCACGTGTCCATATGCTTTGCATTGGGTGACCTGCTACAAGCGATTGTATACTTAATTACATACTGATAAAGATCAAGTTAAAATATTGTGAGGCAAGATAGTACAACCCTTAACCTCTACATATTTCAACACAAGTAAACATTGCTTAATAACCAAATGTCTGAGTAAGTCCTAACCTTCACCAGCTTTGATGGTGCAAATGTTTTCTGTGCATGTTTTAAACTTTGTTTTTGTGAAATCTTCCAAATTATATGTACGTGTTTTGATTTTGCTATTATTCTTTCTAATGGCATAGAGCATTTTATTTTCTTTTTTAACGGTTTTCATTTCTTATTCCGCAATTATTTCTCTCTTTTTTTTTCTTTTCAACAGTTGCTAATTGCTGCCTTGTGAACAAAGATCATTCTAGATGTATTCTACTTACAATGCATGCATCAAAACAATTTCCCCCGAAATCAGAATTCAAGAGTTTGAAAAAAGCAACATTAAATTAATGTTTAAATTAACTCCTACTTTACTTGCATTGACTCAGGGTTGTTATACATTCATTTGTCTTTTTAATATACTGTTGAAGATTATATTATCAAGGACACAACTGAATCTGCATTAAGCATTTAAAGAATCCTTTGTTTATTTGTTTGTTTGCCAAAATAAAATGGAAAGTTTTTGGGATTGTGCTAAATTACTGTGAAGATTTTTCTGTGTTTTCCGTGTGTCATTTTCAATTAGAAAGACAGGAAATGCACTAGGAAATGCCACTTCTTTAAATCCAGTCTTAATGTCTGTATTAGGACAGGCTTTGAGGAATTGATATCAAATAAATGTAAGTTAATTCTTCACAAAGCTGAGAACTTCAGGCAATCTAAGTACTTATTTTTGAAGCAATTTTAGTTACCTTTTGCATAGCAATGTAGCACTGCCAGAAGATACATTGGAGATGTTTATAAAAAAGGTGAGGTATACATGTTAAATAGGAGGAAGAGGAAGAAGATGGAAATAAGCAGTGAAGTTGCACCAAAACCCAAATTGTTTAGCTGAAAACTCAGACTTACATATTTCAAAATCTGTAATGAATTTTCTGAAGCCAAGCGATGGGAGGAAGTAATCTCCATTTCTAATTTCAAGGAATTCTAATTCACTTTCCTTCTTATTATGCCAACATAATGTTGATTGTTCTCATGGCAGTTATCCCTCAGTCCCTACTTTGTCACACTGCAGCATACAACATTGCTTTGACAGGAAGAATAGATATCTTGTCACTGAATTCAATGTAAGAAAAATAAATGTATAAATAAATTGAAGAGGGGATGAAGTAAGATAAAGAGACAAAAATACTAACAATAAATATGAAGACTACAAAATATTATTAAATATGGTATATCTATGTATTAAATTTAACACTGTATTTGATAAAATGATAAAGGCTACAAGCCTCAATCCAATTTTGCAGAGCTTCCCTGAGATACACAAATATTCCTTACAAGTCCCTATTATTGAGCCAAGTGTGTAAGTAACTGTATCTACACAAATTATATTACTATTTGTAATTGTGACAGCCAACTCTACAGGCTAAATTCTTCAGCTATAGTCATAGAACTTCTTTGATCCTGAAGCTAAGGATCAAGACTTAGCTTTATTAAGCTAAAGATGCTGCAGACAAAAATTCCTTTAATAATGCACAACCCTACCAAAACCTAAAGGGGAAATGGGTAAGCTAGAAAGAGCCATACTCAGTTATTTGATTGTAAACTACACTAATGATAACATAACTTAATCTGAGTAATATGAGAAGGACTCTATTAGAAGAGCATTAAACTATGTCTTTGAAAAGCTTTTAATCTCATTTCTTCAACAAATACTTTAACACTGAGGTCAGTGAATTGGAATTTAATCTTGGAAAGTGAATTCCATCACTTTTGAAATCCTGCTCACCTCAGTACCAATAAAAATTCCTTGAAGTCTTAGAAAATTGTGAGAAATAATAATTATTAATTTTAATAATAATGTAAAAATGAGCTGTTACTCTCAAAGTCTCACATCTGCAATATGGAAACTACTATTTATGGACACAGACAGTTTTGGATTTTATACTATGGAAATATTAGATGAAAACATTGTACATTGAAACATACGTGCTTTTTTTAATATAAAAAGAGCATATTGACATCCAATTATACTATCAGAATATCTTATTCAAAATGACCATTCATCCAATATTTTGCTGTTGCATCAGCCAATCCTACATGTTAGCGTTCCATAAAAAATAAGCCTTAAAAAATTGTCTTTGCATATTGCTCCAACCTCTGTAGGAAGTCTCTGATTGGAACAAATAATTAATGGGCAAAGTTGCAAGTTAGAGAAGAAGCCCGGAAGGGAATCTTCCTTCAATAACCCCTCACACAAAAAAACCATGAGGCTTTCATCTTGTGCAGGCCAGGAGTTATAAGGGTGAAACCCCTATTATGCATTGCCTAAAATGCCCTGAAGTTGTTTTGCACAGTTATCTGTACAGACAACTCTTGCAAGGGGAGTTTTTACAGTAAACTCCCATTAAACACGTATACGCTATGGTCTTCCACATGGAGCAACCAAAGAGGAGAGAGGTCAACCCAGAGAGAGAATGTAACTTCTTTCTCAGTCCCAACCCCCACTACCAGACAGTAGATAAGATTATACACATATAAAATATGTAGAATTGCTTTGAAATGTAAGGCTTAGTATCTAGATATTGGTTTCAAAAAAGGCTAATGGCTCTATTAGGCATCATTCCCTTATTTTACTTTCTGTGAGTAATTATGATTGCTTTTTCTCAATTTTTACTATAAATTTTTTCTGAATTTATCAATTTTTACTAGAAAAAAAGGAAAATTCCTTTTGGTATCTACTGAATGTCATCTCATACTTTTTCTTCTATGTGAGCATTAATTATTCCATACATAGAAGCAAATAGAAAAAAAGCTCATCAGGTCCCATGTTAAGCTTCTACCCTGAAATATATTTATGAAGTTTCCTTGATTAACACCTGGTATGAGCATTTTATACCAGTAAAGTTCCAAATCATTCTTCAAAGGTACAATGCCAGTCAAGAAGTGTTGTGGATTCTAGTGATGTGAACAAAGATACCATATCAAATAGTTCCCTTAAGAGGGATACAGCTGTTATATTATGTCATGACCCCATGTACTGGCTTTTATGCGGTTGTGGAATCTTTGGTGCTCTATCAGCTTGATTGTTTGGTTATTTTAGACCAAACCAAATCCAAAAACATTAGGGAATTCCTGGAAGCATGGTGTTCAGACAAATAAGCTATCAATAGACACAAAGAAATAAACTATAATTACACACCATTCAAAAGAGACAATAAAAAGCTAATAAGGAAATAAAAAGACCAGAACACATCCAGTCAACATCCAGATAAGCAGGAGTTAACACCAGACAAACAAACAGAAAACAATATCCTAATCAAGAAACTATCAAGGAGAAAACTACATCTCCATAAATACTGGTAGGGAAAACTATTGTAAATAAATAGGGAGCAAATCCCTCCCTCACTAATGCTCCTGATGTTACCTAGTAAGGTAATGAAATGTCTGCAAGCAAAAACCAAGTTCAGAGACCATTAAAGATTCCGCAATTCAAGTCTGAACTACATGCACTCTCTTCTATGTTTTTTGAGCACACAACTCACCCTTGGAGAGGGAATGGAATTTCTCTCTGTTTACACAATATATATTCTGAGTGATGTTTTTAGTTACAGTGACCACCAGGAGGCACTGCCTTATTGATTTTGTTGGTATTGAGAACCATCCGGGTAAACAAAGGGAAGATAGACTGTACCCTTCTGATAGTGCTTCTAGAAATCCTTCCTACAGCAGAGCACCAAGATCTGGATAGATCTATGTGGGAATAAAGCTGGGGTTGCTGTCTGTCATTTGGGAAATGCAGCTGCAGCCAGGTAGAAACATTTTCTACCCCTACTTCCCAAGCTCAAGGGTTGTTAGCTCAAGGGGCAGTAAACTTAAACTCCAGAAACCTGAAAGGAAATGGGCTCATTCATTCCTCCATTCACAAGCATCCATGCTGGCATTTCAGGTGTTTGGCTAATTGAGGCCACCTTACCATTTTAAGGAATGTGTCAATGTCCAGTGTCACCCCACCCAGGCCCTTAGCCTACAGACGTTTGAGGATAGAAAGAGAATACACAACAAGTAGACAAAGAAGCAGGAAGGGATGTCTGGAATGTAAATTATTACAGGCAAGCAAGAGAGTTGCATTCTGTCAACTGCCAGGACCACAAGCTACAATATACAGTCCCTTATGTTGGGATTTCTGTTTGGAGCCCGGCTTAAAGTTTTGCCTGGAGCTCAGTAGCAATCAGAAAAGGAACAACTACACTGAAGCAATACCTAATCTTGGAGGGAGACAAAGGTTGATTCTTTACAAACTTTAAGACTTTTGTTTGTTTTAAGGACTGAGTATTAATGACTTATTTACATGGCTATATCAACTTTTAAAGCCAAAGTTGGTAGAGTAACAGGAAACGTGTGTGCTGCAATAAAGTGTTTTTGTATCGTTCCTATGCTGTAGTGTGTTCAGTCCTTGGGAAACAAAGAACTCTAGCAAGCTCATAAAGCTAATGCACTATATATAGTCATCTAAAGTGTGGAGGTCTGTGAGTTCAGTTCCCAGTAGAAGATCTGAAGCTTATGCAGTAACATCTGGCTATCCCATCTGACAAATCCAAAAAAAGATGAAAATAATAATGCAGTGTATCTGGAAGTCACCGTAACTGTAAATCATACTGAACTCAGTGGATTAATTCTTCAGAAGGCTGCATTGTTAAAAAGCAAAGTATAATATTTAATATACTATATTTTCCAATGTAAAAAACCAAGCCTATATCTCAGCTTCTTACTGAGCAATTTAACCAAGCACAACTACTTCAGTTACCTAGCATAATGTACTGGGACTTCAATATTGTCTTTTCCTCTACTAATCAATAAAGTTAAAGGCTAAGGTCCAGATTGTAGGTTAAAATTTTGACAGCTAATTTGACAAGACAGCTGTGAAAAGCTGAAAGCCTCCTTTGGGAAATTGTTACTGTTTCAGATGATGGAATTTGGTTTTGTCTTCCATCTTTAAAAAAAGTATCTATAGGAAGTTCATAAACTAAACTAACTAAAGTTGGAATTTGAGGGAATCCATACTTCAGTGATAGAGAACATATTCATTTTACAGAAACTTTCAGACTTAGTCATTAATATCTGTAGGTAACAACTGAGAAATCACTGCAAAAGGAAATTCTATGGAATTGACTAGATGAGAATGGAATGAGAATGATGACAGATGATCACCAGGGATGTGAGAGAAAATGTAACAAAAGAAGAGATATGCTTTTTGCAACAGATATTTGGCACTGATAAGCAGAAAATGATAACAGATTGAGTGAACTGGAAATCACAATTATGATTATTGATGATAGATCCCCTCTGAAAGGGAGATGGGCTTGATATATAAATAAATAATTAGGGATCATGCAGAAAGCCATTGTATGACATATATTTAATAGATAACACTAAAGTAGAAGGAAGAGAGAGGACTGTGAGAATTCTATTGGAGTATCAAATTTTATATGATTCTATCCTATTCACCCTTTGCAAACATATCTGTGAATCAGAATGGGGCTGAGCTTTGAAATCTTCACTTTTCAAAACCTTTGTAAAGAGAGAGAAAAAAATGGAAGAGACAAAAAAATAGTTTGAACTAAACTCCAGAGTACTATAAAATATAGATCATTCCAGGCATTTAGTAATTAAAGGAGATTCTTAAGGAACTGGAATACTATAGCATTTTCAACTTCCTTCAATTATTCCACTGTGCAAACTCAAGGACATAATATAAATATGGAGTGTCTTACTCAATAAAGAGCAGTGATGAGTAAAGGCATACATATTGAAACAAAAGACTGATAATTGTGCAGACTTTTTGCAACTAAAAAAAATCCAGAATTCTGATTATTTAAAGAAGTGTATAATGTAACAATAAAATGCACTATCAAAATCACAATGATATGAGACAAAACTGTATTTCTTGATTTTTTTTGTGAGATTTTTGAGGTTTTTTTTAATGTAGCATCATTCTTTGCTTATATTTGTGCTTTTAATATGGTAATTGTATAATTCATATTGATAGTGTTTCATTTCATTTTTAAAAAATGACATTAATCATATTATATGTTGGTACTGTTTTCTTTTGTATATTTTATTCTGACTTAGAGAGAGGAATTGTATGTTGCTCAAAGTCAATTTGATTGGGGCAACTTATACGTTCACTAAGCAAGTAAATAAATGCTATTGTGGTGCAGCTTGAAATAATTCAAATTTTAACGTGCCATATTTGACTATCATTATCTAGTTTCAAACCTTATTATAGCTTTTCTGTTGCATTGTTCTGATGAAAAATAAGAAAGTTAAGACCAAATAATGGCTCAGAAATATGATCTGGCACAACACAAAAATCAGCTAATACAAACAACTCAGCTCATTGTGGCATCATGAATGTCTTATTGTTAATCATTAAGCAGTGAAACTGAGAATAAATGACAAGCATATAAGTAATATTTGAATAATAATACCTGGCATTAAATATTACATATTTTAATTCATTAAAACAGAGATCTCTTATTTAAAATAAAAATTTAAAAATCTCTAATTTGAGGTGTACTAATGTTTGCATTTGAAGAAGGGAGTCTGCTTAAACTACATCAAAAAAGCATATATGAATGTTGCTTAACTAGCAAGACTGAAGCTTCAATCTCACTTGCTACGAACCACTTCATTTTCTTTAATTTTAGTGCATTACTACCAATATGATTTATATCTTAAAAAATTGCATCATTTTTCTAAATGAGTGTGTCTTATGTATTATACATAACCTGTCTGCATTGTCCAGGATATTACTACTCCAAGTACCAAAAAAAAAAAAAAAAGGGGGGGGGGAGAAGGAAAGAAAGAAAGAAAAAAAGAAAAATGGCCATAGCTTTTTTATATTCATAGCATTTTCCAAGCAGTGATTAATTAAGCTATTTATAACAGAGTCTTGCATGTCCCATAAGAAACTATTATATTCTACTAACAAAGCTCCAGAACAAAAGAATTGAAAGGAAAAGTAGAAAAAAAAACCCTCAATGCAGTTTGGGTACATAATGAGAAATAATTCTAGGGAGGGTTTGTGAGTTATAATGGATTTTACTGCCAATTACACACAGACTTGAAAATTTACTAAATACCTCTAGATTGTTAACTTTAATAATTTAGCTCTGCAAAACTCCACCAGAATCCTCAACATTGCAAAGTGAGCTCCATAAATTACATCCATCATTTAAATTAGTAGAGAGTAAAGGGCCTAACTTTCAGAGATATGTCCCTTACCTGTAAGATTGATTCTCTTTTAAAACTATCAGTAAAAAAGGATAGGGTCAACTCATCCCTTTTCTCAAAGGGCAGTTGAAGTTTATAACCCCAGAAACCCCTTACCCACATATATTCTTGTTGTAAAGGATTTGGATATAAATCCTTGTGATATATAGACTACATTGAACTCAGACAAATAACATTTTTATGTATGGGAATTAGATTTAGGTCAGTTAGTATTGTGATCTAAAAAGAGATATAAAACTTTCTTAAAGGCAAGCCATAGTTATCTGATCCATAGTGACAGTAAAAAAAAATTGTACAAATCATCCATGTAATATATCTGAAACATCTTTAGTAAGGCCATAACAGTTAATAATCAGTGAGGGATAAATAAATGGATGCATATAGCCAATGTTTTCAATAGACAGGCAAAACCATACTAGATTATGACCTTGGAAGAAGGAAAAACAGATAACAAAAAGAGGTTGTCTTTTATTTTAGTGTGAAAGGAATCAAGTATAAAAACATAATAAAAGACATTGTTTATGGTGCTATAGTTAGGAAAAGAGGGGAACCTCTCTTCCTAACTCTAGGAATGCAGAGTTAGAGGTCCCAGACTGGCCCCCTTAAAAAGCTCATCCACCTGCTTATTGACCGTATCAAGAGTCACATAATATTCAACATTATCTTTGTCATTCTGTTGTATCATCTTGTAAGTTTCAGAGGCATTCTGCATTCTTTACAGGAGGGGCTCAGTGATTACTGTAGTTATGCATGCTACTAAAGATATTTTGTCTATTTCTAATTGTTTTGGTTCTTCGTTTCACTGGGCTACCCTCCCACTGTACATTTATTACAAAAGTAGTCTAGATCACTTATTTCTCGTATGTCACTCGTATGTGCACTTTCGCAAATCTTGAATTTCCACTAAGGTATATTTGACCAATTCTCCCTCCTAGAAAGAGGCTTCCATTTAGGGAAGTTTATGACTATGTTATAATAAAAATTTTAAAAAACCCCACTCTCAGTTCAAACAATCCTGCCACACATTTTTAGGGGGGGTATCATATTAATGCACAAGTTATTGACTTTCTGCTTGTTGAACACTGCCTCAAGGGAACACTTTATCTTTTGGTCCTGAATTGTTTGCAGTTGATGATACTCTTAATAACTATCACCAGATCTATAATTTGAAGGCATTTATCTTCTTCTTCTCACTTTTTCTTAACATCTGGTTTTAACATTATTACCATAGAAATGCTTTCTTTGGAATAGTCTGAATTTTGTTGTCATAAAAAATATCCATAACTTTCATTTTCTTCTCTCTCCTTGTCTTTCTCACTGGGATTAATGTTTTCTTTACTTCTTTAGCACACTGTTTATCTTCATCTGTTTTTGAACTCAAAAAAACCCCAAAGCTATCTACCACCTTCATTGCTTTACTAACCACACTGGTTGTCGTTACTTTTGTCTTTTTATTAATTAATTAATCCTTATTTTTCAATTATGGATGTGTTTTCTTTAGCTGTGAAAGAAATGTGTTTCTTTTTAGCTAACAGAATTTCATCTGCATTACTACAGCTCTGGCTTCAAATTGATACTGCAGATGTCTTCTCTTTTTGTCTTGCCATGTATTAGTTGTGTATGTTAAACAGATACGCAGACAATATGTATCTCTGTCTGACTCCTTTTCAAATGCACAGTTATCTATTTTCCAAATTCAGTTCTTACAATGGCTTATAAATTATAAATTTCATTGTAAATGTTTCTTAATAGAATCATCAGATGCTCCCACATAGCTATTTTAGTCATTTGTCTTACTTTTTCCTTCAGGGTCTACACAAAGACCTGCTAGTAATATCCTTTCAAAACTCACTTTATATCAAAGTGAAGAGGGCTAAGGTGATTGAAGTCCAATTGGGATATTGCAGACATGATTGTTGCTGCCTAGTTTCTGCCATCTTCTGCTTTTGTCTTTCTGTTGTATGGTTCTGTTGCTATTTTTTTGTGTTTTTATTTTCAACTTTCCAGAGTCACTGGGAGTTGAGCAGTGAACAAAATAAAGAAACAAACAAACAAATATAAAATTGTTATTTCTAGCATCAAGTAACTATTGCATAAAATTGGAAAGCACTGCAAAGTCTGCTTTAGCAGGCTGGAGGTAGGATAACAGCATCACTTCTAGGAAGTGATGAAGGCCATTCAGGTAGTCCTCGACTTACAGCAATTCATCTAGCGACCGTTCAAAGTTACAACGGCACTGAAAAAGAAGTGTTTTATAACAAATCCTCAGTTAAAATTGTTGCAGGATCCCTACGTGGTCAAAATTAAGGAAACCAGGATGCATTTACAACAGTTGCAGCACCCCAGGATCATGTGATTACCATTTGCGACCTTCCTAGCCGATATTTGACCAACAAAGTCAACAGGAGAAGCCAGATTTATTAAATGACTCTGTGAGTCACTTAATTGTAGCAATTCACTTAACAACCATGGCAAAAGTGTGTAAAGTCAGGCACAACTCACTTAATAACCACCTTGCTTGGTAAGGGAAATTCTGGTCCTAAACGTGGGTTATAAGTTGAGGACTACCTGCACTGGCAAATGAGCCAATTTCTTTTTTGTAAGTCAGAAATGGAAGTTCTGTTTTTTGAGAGTTTATGACAAAATTACTTTTCTATACTTAGAAGTATAGTATTGTTGCTTGTTAATTGCCATTTATTAGTTGAGTGGTATAGAGAGTTTGCATGTAAATGATAAAATAGTGATTTCCAAAATATTTAATGAATATTTTTATTGCTCAATTACTTAATATTTATAGGATATTATTTGATCTATGACAAAAACCTATTAATCATGTCTGTCATATGAAGTGGTAATAGGAAGATGGCAAAGGTCCTGCAGGCCTAGCCTCATATCTCTGCTCCTTCTGTCTCAGCTTCTGACATTTCTCAACATACAGTCAGAGCATTGAGAAAATAATTAGAGGTGTTTATTATGCTTTAGACAAAGGCCAACTTACTGTACATGCAACAAATTCCAAGATGGGAAATATCAGTTTAATTTTACCAATGTTATTCTATCACTAAAAAAACAACCTAAGTGAATGACTTCTGATAGTTACAGAATCAAAGTATCTGCTTAAATAAGACATTCACTTATATTTAATATAAATCTCAACCTCAATCTGGTCTCTTCATATAACAGACTTTATAATATAGCTGGGATGTAATAAACATATAAGGTATAAACATGCTGCCAAAAAACTGAACTTTTTCTTTGCTAATATTAAAGTTTAAATAGATTTAGAAACATTTAGCATTTCTAAATATTCTAAAAAATTAATATTAAAAAATTCTGAATTTTTTCCCTTGATTTCTTATTAGTATTATTTCACATAGTAAAATGTTGGTCTTATAAACAGCTATCATTATTAAAATCTGGAAAAGTACTTAGTGCATATTTTTTGTAGGAAGTAGGACTCACCCAAGCAGAAGTTTATTTATTTATTTATTTATTTATTTGATAGATTTCTATGCTGCCCAACTCCCGAGGGACTCTGGGCGGCTTACAGCAAAAACAGAAAAAAAACCTTATTAAAATATAAAAAACGCATTAAAAAAATACATTATACAAAAAACAATTTAAAAACATCAACAACAATTAAAAAACCCATACACACTTTTTTTGGCCAGATCTCACCAGATTTTAATAGTGAGATCAACGGCCCCAAGCCTGCTGGAACGGCCAGGTCTTCACCGCTTTCCGGAAGGCCAACAGGGTGGGGGTAGTCTGGCACTGTTTAGCCGACGGGACCCGGAGGAGACCAACCCTGTGGGATCTTACCGGTCGCTGGGAGCTATGTGGTAGAAGACGGTCTCGAAGATAACCTGGCCCTGAGCCATGTAGGGCTTTAAAGGTAATAACCAACATCTTGAATTGTGCCCGGAGACCAATAGGGAGCCAGTGCAGCTCACGAAGAATTGATGTAATGTGGGTGTACCTAGGTGCACCCACAACAGCACGCGCAGCCGCATTCTGGACCAACTGTAGTCTCCGAACACTCTTCGAGGGTAGCCCCATGTAGAGCGCATTGCAATAATCTACTCGTGAGGTGACAAGGGCTCCACCGCTTCACTGAACTGACGCGGGGTGGAGATATACAACTGGGTATCATCAGCATATTGTTGATACCTCACCCCGCATTGTCGGATGATCTCACCCAGCAGTTTCATGTAGATGTTAAATAGGAGGGGAGAGAGGACCGAGCCCTGAGGCACCCCACAAACGAGGGGTCTAGGGGTTGACCTCTGTCCTCCTGTCAACACCGACTGTGACTGACCAGAGAGATAGGAGGAGAACCACTGTAACACGGTGCCTCCCACTCCCAACTCCCTTAGTCGTCCCAGAAGGATACCATGGTCAATGGTATCGAAAGCCGCTGAGAGGTCAAGTAGCACCAAGATAGAGGAATGACCCCCATCTCGGGCTCGCCAGAGATCATCCATCAGCATGACCAAGGCAGTTTCAGTGCTGTAGCCAGGCCTGAAGCCAGACTGAAAAGGGTCTAGATAATCCGTTTCATCCAACAACCGTAGGAGCCATAAGAAACCGTAGCCAAGCCCTAATCCTTCTCATTGAAAGTTAAGCTTCAAGCTGGGATGCAAAGGCCCACATAATTATTAAAGTACAAGGGAGCTTATCTATACATTGCTTACAGAAGCTGTCACAGCAATTCAAAACAACCATTGAATAATAAGCTTGACCTTAAAGTTGTTAATGCTGGCTGTACATAATATTAAAGTTTTGTATAATAAAAAGGAGAAAATTCTGGATGAGAAGTCAGACCTGTCTTCTATTCCCAAAATCTGGGCAAAACAGTTGATTGTTCCTTTCTAGGAAATCTATTCACCCTTAGTTTGGTATTGGTACTACCGGTAGCAACAGTCCCAGACTAGGTTGGGACAGCAGCATGTTATCTATTAGTATCAGTGAGAGTCTGCAGACATATATAGATATTATTTTGCACACCATCAGGTGTGAGACCTTATTTGCATTTAGATCCAAGGGGCAGCCTAAGTCTATTATTTATGTACAGATTCCCCCATTTTACAGCACCATACATGTCATCTACATCATAAGTCTGACTGGATACTGGTAAAAGGACCTTTTGACCAGGGGTGAAATTCAAAATTTTTCCCTACCAGTTCTGTGGGCGTGGCTTGGTGGGCGTGGCAGGGGAAGGATATTGCAAAATCTCCATTCCCACCCCACTCTGGGGCCAGCCGGTTCTCCGAACTACTCAAAATTTCCGCTACTGGTTCTCCGAACTACTCAAAATTTCCACTACCAGTTGTCCAGAACCTGTTAGAACCTGCTGGATTTCACGCCTGCTTTTGACCCCAGAGTTCAAACATAAATGACTGAGGCTTAATGTTGTGGAGTGATATGGGATCACTTTGAACTTGTGAGCCCTGAGATTGTTTGCACTGTGAACTGTGCCACTTTATCATTGGATCCCTGTTCCTCATGGTGGGTTAAGGCCACCCATGAAGTAACTGAAGATTGGGTTCAGGAAGTACTCAAGGGTTCTTTACGTGAAAAGTATTTAACAGAAACAGTTAAAGAAATAGCAGTGGGCCCCCTACTCAAGAAATGTACACTTGTTATGCCTTAATTTTAGATCTGTTTCCAATTTAATCGCTTTTAGGAAAGGTTGTGGAGAAAGTTTGCAACTCCAAAGAGCTCAAAAGGAATTGTATTTGGACCTTGGCCAGTCACATTTCAGGTCAATACAGGTAGTCCTGGACTTACAACAGTTCATTTAGTGACAGTTTAAGTTACAACACTTGGTACTTACCTCCCTACCATAGCGCGGTTCCAACTGGAAGGGAAAATAGAGTCCTTTACTATTCAGAATTGTCTCAGGGGTCTCTTCTCACCACTTCTTTTTTTGAACATCAATTTTTATCAACAGTAATGGCATATTGATAGTCCTTATTATCAATTCTTAAAGTTATTGGGGAGAAAGAATTATAGTATTGATTGTTATGGTATTTGCAAGGTTGAGTAAAGTAATATTTCTTCAAGTTGCATTAAGTCTATTTCATTTTAACATATAACATTTTAAAATAAACAAGTGAGGATATTTTATATTTCTGGAAACTTTGATATAAAAGTACAAATTCATTTTTGAAGCAGTCGTTCTTTTTCTGTTCATATACTCATACCATATCATTATTAATCAGCCTAAAATTTTTAAAACTCCAGGAAGCAATTGTTTAGATGGCTGTGAAGGAAGTTTGATGTCATTATAAGAAGTAATTATATCTGGGCTCATGAGAGATGAAATAATAGTCTAAAGTTGTTTTCTCATCTAAAAACAAAAGGCCTCCACTCTTAACACAGTTCCACACACATGTGAAGGAGTCATACATTGAAAAGGGTGGCATCATTAGAAAAACTGATAGTGTGAAGAAAAGAGTGATACAATTTCTGTAGATGTAACATCCTGCTCAGTCCTCCTATAATTTTATTGGCCAGGCATGGATTAAAATTGCACAGACGAAATCATCTGGAACAACTTGCAAGTAGGTCCTAGGTTCAATCCTTGCATCTCTGTTAAAAATTGAGGGGAAAAGTAAGTGGTATAAAAGCAATATTCTACCAAAATCTGTCTTCCAATGTTTTGTTCTGAGGAAGAGGCTTCTACAGGTAGTCCTCGACTTACAACAGTTAATTTGGTGACCGTTACAACAGCACTGAAAAAAGTGACTTATGAGCGTTTTTCACACTTACGATCATTGTAGCATCCCCATGGTCACATGATCAAAATTCAGATGCTTGGCAACTGACTCATATTTATATTGGTTGTAGTGTCCCAGAGTCATGTGATTACCTTTTGCGACCTTCTGACGAGCAAAGTCAATGGCGAAGCCAGATTCACTAATTTAACAACTGCAGTGATTCAACTGTGGCAAGAAAGTTCATAAAATGAGGCAAAACTCACAACAAATGTCTCACTTAGCAACAGAAACATTGGGCTCAATTGTGGTCGTAAGTTGAGGACTACCTGTACTTATTTTATTCTCAGGGTATTTTCAAAAAAAATTGAAAATTTTGGTGTTGTTTTTACTTAATTGTGAAAAATATGCTAATGTAGGTTTTGGCTTATATGCCAATCATTGCCTTATATGCCAATCATCAGCCTTCCTTGGATTGGACAGAAACCTAAATAGTCTCTTCCTCCTAATTTGATTTGATATATAGCAATTTATTTAAATTCCTAGGTCATTGTAACATACATTGTGTAAAGAAGGACTTGAATGTAGATTAAAAAATGGACAGATCTGATAATTATTAAGTATTTCTTAACCTCCATTATTTATTACTATGCAGTATTCTTACTAGCTGGCATAAAAGAAACATCCAGAAGTAGTCAAGGAAATATGATAAATGACAGGCTGAGCTTTTAGTTTATTTTCTTGTCTAAATAGAATACGAACCAAGCCTTCCCAATCCAAGTTGGAGAAGAAAATTGCTATATCTCATTCCACATGTGTGCGAGTGTATTTTTTGTAACTATCTTTATTCTGTGCTTCATATTTGGTTTCAGTGCCTTTGAACCTTAGCTGTTGAGATCAGATTTAACTTTTTATGATATAAAATCTGTATGGAAACTTTTCAGATGTGGTAAAACAATACCTGGTGATGATCACAAATGAGTTTAAGACAGATTATTCATTACTCATATTGCAATTTTAATTCCTCATACAGTATGTTTACTGAATGTCTTTGCTTTGAAAGCCTGTCTCTATATGAACCTGACATTGTCTTGAGTAGACTTTAATTTAGCTTTAGGGTAATACACTTTTTGCACTCCATTTCTGCATTGTATTGAAATGTACTGTATTTTTTTTTCTAAAAAAGAGGATGGTACTTTTGTATAATATGTCCAATTTTAGTACATGTACTGCCAAAACAAGCATAGAATGAGACTTACTCTTGATAGCATCAAGATCACAATCTGTTTTAAGCTAAAATGTTTAACAAGACCCTGCTGCATATAAAGCTCAATTCGAGGTTTTATGCTGCACAAATCCATAAGAATTATTTTCATGTGGAAACCTTAGCTGATTAACTTAAAGATTCTAGGATGACATCTTTAATAGCTGGTAAAGTCAATGATGTCTCCTTTCCTACTGATCTGAACATTATTGATAAACCAAGAAGGCTCCCCCCCCCATCTTTGTAATAGGGAAGCATTTTCCTTCAGCTAGAAAGATGAAGACCATACTTATCTAAATACTGGTATATTTAGTGGTCCCCAAATAAAGAAACATGAAGTAGTAAGTTCGGAACCTCAATATTTCTTGAGTGAAAAAGCCCAAAGAAAAAGTCTTATTTTTATATCATTTTTATATAATTTTATAACATAATAAATATCATGATGGAGTCAGGCAAGTGACTCTTAGAGTCTTGGAGGCCATTAGAAAATGCCACCTTATCTATTTTACTTTTTTGGTGGGAAGAAGCAAGTTTTTGTCTATTTTGGCCACAATAGTAGGCTTAAACTGTAATACAAATTTGAATCCATGCTAGTTTTTTCAGTTCAAGACTAGCCATAGATGCCAATTTGACAACTTCTTTCCTAGACAAGTCTTGGAAACTTCCATTTTTTAATTCACTTTAACAAATGAAGAATAGAATAGAATAGAATAGAATAGAATAGAATAGAATAGAATAGAATAGAATAGAATAGAATAGAATAGAATAGAATAGAATAGAATAGAATAGAACAGAACAGAACAGAACAGAATAGAATAGAATTCTTTATTGGCCAAGTGTGATTGGACCCACAAGGAATTTGTCTTTGGTGCATATTCGTCAAAAATCATAAGGTACAACACTTAATGATAGCCATAGGGTACAAATAAGCAATTAGGAAACAATCAATATCAGTATAAATGGTAAGGATACAAGCAACAAAGTTACGGTCATGCAGTCATAAGTGGTAGGAGATTGGTGATAGGAATGATGAGTAGACTAATAGTAATAGTAATGCAGACTTAGTGAATAGTTTGAGAGTGTTGAGGGAATTATTTGTTTAGCAGAGTGATGGCGTTCGGGAAAAAACTGTTCTTGTGTCTAGTTGTTCTGGTGTGCAGTGCTCTATAGCATCGTTTTGAGGGTAGGAGTTGAAACAATTTATGTCCAGGATGCGAGGGGTCTGTAAATATTTTCACAGCCCTCTTTTTGACTCGTGCAGTATACAGGTCCTCAATGGAAGGCAGGTTGGTAGTAATTGTTTTTTTCTGCATTGTCTGTTATAAGAAAACCAGATAGAAAATGCTCCACTCGGTGCAAGCTTAGCATCTAGAAATTCTGTGGAAGTCTTGCTTTCCGACAAGCTGTTCCATGTAGAATATGAGGTCTCTTTTCAGCACTTTCAAACTGCCAAATCTCTCTTTCTCTCTCTGGCTCTCAATGTTTGACAAGGAAACAAATTAATGAAGGACATGAGAGGTAAATGAAAACATGTCACAGAATAAAAAACAAAGTTCAAAAGCTCTTAATAAATTAAAATTAACAAAAGCAATTTGCAGAGTGTTTTATGTATGTGACAGCAACAGGGTTTTATTGGTGTGATATCATAATTTGGCTGTCTTTGACCTGCTCTTCTTGGCAGCACTTCTTCCAAGACATTATGCAAAGTCTATGCCAGCTGACAAAGTGGAATGCTGAGGTGGAGGGTGGTTTTCCTGGGTAAAAAAAGGGGAGTTAAGTAGAGCCATAGAAATGTTTCATTTGATGAGAAACTTGTAGCTCTCTACTCCAGTAACTATTTGCATGACCTGGATAAAATTGCGAATGAAGAGATGAGAATGAATTAAACATTGAAATAACACACTCTTCGGTTCTTCTTTCCCTTTCCTAACAACCATCATTTTCACGAACACTTCAAAATATTTTTTTTCAGCAGCCCACTTTAAAACGGAGTGCTTATAAGCTTATCTGAATTGGCACATAGATTTACATGCTCTGTGCTATTTTAAACCCTATTAAAATAATCTGAAGTCATGTCTCACTATCCACAATAAAATGGATTAGACAAACCAGCTGATCAGACATAGAAATTGCTTCAAGGGCTTTTTCTGTCTTGCCTCTCATTTAGAACAATTTTCACATGAATTAGTGTATTAAACATAATTCCTATATGATTAAACTAATTTAAACATTACATCAATTTTAGGAGATTTCCTAGAAAGTATTACAGTACCTAAAGCTCTTAATTATAGCCTTTCACAATTGTATTCATGTTACAATTTTGCAAATATTGGATTTTTCCGTTAATAAAGCAACTTCTAGATATGGTATTGTCATCCAAAAACCATTTAATAGTATCACTAACTTCTCAAGGATGAAAAAATACTTCTGTTTGGAAAACGACAGTAATCTTATTATTTTTATATATGAATGATATTAATATGAATTGCACTTCAATTTCTCTTTCATTCATGAATATTATAAAAATCTCCAACTGTTGTGTCAATCAATGCTCAGCTGTTTGGTTAGTGAAGCAAGTTAAATGTGCCCTCTGAACTCTGAGAGATTTTACACAATCAACAGCTTCCCTTCCTGCTTCTCTGCTGTATATTTTATACCAGCTGAATATGAAATGTAATATACATTAAAAGTGTTAAATTAGTTCCATTCATTATAACTCAACAATTCATTCTGTAATAGTGACGGTTTCTCATTTATGATGTGTCAACATTATATATCATTTTCATATGACTTTTAAAAGAAGGAAAGGTCACCTTCCTCTATTCTAAATTCTGTAACTATCGCTAAGGAAGAAAACAGCTTCTTATCTAGAACTACCTCTGTGAGTGCTCATCAGTTCCATGAAAATTCTCTCTATCTTCCTGTCCAATACAAAATAAAAAAATAAAAACCAAAAACCAAAAAACCAAAGGAGCATAACCTCATCCCTAACTGCATAAAATAAAAGGCTCCTATTAATTGCTCTTAAAATTATTGATTAATTACATTTTAATTGAAGTTAAATAAAATCATATTGAATCAAAGCAGTCCACTATGAATGAGGCTCTTCTCAGAATTGCTTAAACTTGGAGTTTGAACCAAACCTTGTGCCAATGCACAGTAGTATTATACTGATGGCCCACCTGGAGCTGAAAGTAGACATGAACATTTGAAAACAAAAAAAGTACAACTTGCAAATCTTTAGCAGTGTTCAATAAAACCCATGATGATGAAGAACTTCAACAAACTGATCTCTTCTGAGCTGCATACGGCTTACATGTATCCTTCTGAAACTGGCTATAATAATAGATATATGAAAATAAACTACCAAACATTTTGAACACATGCTAAAACCCATTTTAGACTAGTGGCCATTTCCTGTATAAACCCTACAAACTGCCCACACCATCACATTCAGCACCAACTGAAGCTTCCAAATTTTCTCCAAATGTAAAGTATAGGAGTCTAATCTCTAGGGCATAAATGACCTTGAGTACTACCTCCCAGTCCATGCACAGGCATAATTAATACATGGTCCAAAGATGTCTGAAAGTCATGCTAGCCGTGGCTGCCACCTGCTCCTCAGAAAGGATCCATAAGTCCAGGAGGAAACCTAGATTGTGCACTGATTCTGAGACACAAGAATCCCATCCAAAACCAGAGATAGCTCTCCGGAACCAGGGTATCCAAAAGTCCAGTCACTCAGTCTTGCTAGGGTTAAACTGAAGCCTGTTGTGGCCCATCCAGGCCCCTCACAATCTCCAACCACTCAACAATCTGAATTTGTCAGCATTCTTTAAAAATAATTCGTGATTATTCTGTGATATGGCATACAGGAGCCGAGGTGGCGCAGTGGTTAGAGTGCAGTACTGCAGGCTACTTCAGCTGACTGTTCAGCAGTTCAGCGGTTCAAATCTCACCGGCTCAAGGTTGACTCAGCCTTCCATCCTTCTGAGGTGGGTAAAATGAGAACCCAGATTGTTGGGGGCAATATGCTGACTCTGTGAACCGCTTAGAGAGTGCTGTAAAGCACTGTAAAGCGGTATATAAGTCTAAGTGCTATTGCTATTGCTATACAAATAAACAAAGGAATAAATATGATGAGATGAGATAAAGATTCACAGCTTGAGTCCCCAATTACATGCTGTCTCCTAGCCTTTAGTTATTTCCCAGACCTCTCTAAAATTTGTAACTAATTTTTATTTTAATGAGAAGAAAAGAGAAACTGTTAAATACAAAGAGATAAATCACATTTATTTGTCAAATTTAGTCACCACCCATCTCACTAGCCATATTAAGTGTCTTCTTTTAGTCACAATGAGTTTTTGTTCTGTCTCCATTTATTTTTTAACTTGGTGCTCACTACGTGTGGGAATGTGGCTCCTGGCATACTGATCCCTCATCTGTAAAAATATGCACAGTCCTGGCTGACATAAAATGTTTGATGGAGAATTTATAGTATTATACAGTATTGTAAGGCTGAAGAGAAAATGTGTCATTAAAATTAAAAGTAAACCATTATTAATAAAATATTTTTTTAAAAAAATCAATATTTTAGCAAAGGTCAAATGAGGACAAGGTGCTCATCAAGACCTGTGAAAAGTTGTGTAAGAAAACTCTACTCCTGGATCTTCAGAACTGATAAGCTGAAGAAGTAAAATAGCTAGTTTTATTCAGAAAGTGTACTGTTCGGTGGAGGAATAAAAAATGCAGATCCAAAATCTCCCCGGCAACCGCATTCCGGTGGGCTTTGAGGTCCACTCTGTGTTGTCTGTAAACACATTGTTCAAAAACAATTTATAGGATATCACAGCTTTCCAGTTTTTCAGTACAGGTAGTCCTCGACTTACAACTACAAAGAAGCCCAAAATTTCTGTTGTTGAGGCATTTGTTAAGTGAGTTTTGCCCCATTTTGCAACTTTTCTTGCCACAGTTGTTAAGTGAAACATTGCAGTTGATGAGTGACTAACCCGGTTGTTAAGTGAATCTGGCTTCCCCATTGACTTTACTTGTCAGAAGGATCACATGACCTTGGGACACTGCAACGGTCATTAGTATGAACCAGTTGCCAAGCATCTGAATTTTGATCACATGATCATGGGGATGCTGTAAAGGTTGTAACTTTTTAAAAACGGTCATAAATCACATTTTTCAATGCCGTTGTGACTTTGAATGGTCACTAAACGAACTGTTGCAAGTCGAGGACTACCTGTACAGTGCAGTACTGAATCACAAGAGAATCACAAAAGAAAATTATAACAAAAGAGAATTTGACTTTTAAGAATGGCGTATGTCGCTGCGTGTCCTCTGTGTGGATTGCACCCAATTTAGGTTAGCAAGTGACAGAGCATTATGCTTTCCTAGCTAGAAAAATATCTTGTCAAGTTACACAGTCTAGAAAAGGAGTCTTTGAGAAAGTTTTGACTCAGACAGTGATAAGAGACAAGAGACAAATGGGAAGGAAGTGGGGAAGAATAGTGACATTTGGTGCTGAACCATATGTGCGTGGTTTGAAAGACATGACTGAACTGTTTTTGGTGCTCTGTTATTCTGACATTTAGAATGAGGCAATTTTCCATTTCCATTAATGTACTGCCAAATAGAGGGGGAATCTGAGACTAAAGAAAGCTGTTCTACAAACTTTTCCTAAGCATAATCAGCATACTTATTAAGCAGTAGAGCAAAAAAAATCCTTGCAATTTTAGAACTCATCATTATACCATATAATTTTACAAATGAGTAAGGCAATAAAGATACAGTATAGTTTTACAGTAGTACTCTGCAACATGTTTATAGCTTGTTTATTCATGTTTGATAATGTTCTGGTAGCTGCAGTTATCATTTGCAAGTATGTAAAATACCATGGATGTGGCAGCCTAGAGAAAAAAATTATGTTCATAAATATAGGTGTAAAGTAGTATGCACTAACAAGAAATTTAATAACTATATTATACCAACTATAACTGCTTCTATCTTACACATAGCTCCCTATTTTGAGGGAGACTCAATATATATCTAGTAATGAGAAATGGTATTAATTTTATAGGTACTTAAAAATATCAAATTTATTTTGGGCTACCATATTGGGCTCCAAAAATTGAGGGAATAATTGAAGTTAGAGTTTTCTTTATCATTTTCCATGCTTATAAGAGTCTGTCCAGATTTTGTGGCACGGTAACTCTTGTTTATTACTAGTGAGAGAAAGCTGCAAAAATAACAGCCTTGACAACTATTATATATATGTAGCATAGCAAACAGGTCTTGAATATGATGTACAATAATTAAATGCATTGTTGTATACTTAATCTGAACATTGTACAGTTCAGGTCATATCCTTGCCCAATTAAATCAATAGTCCTCAATAGAATTGAGGTACCAGCAAGAAAGCTTATGATATAAAACAGAGGTGGGTTTCAGCAGGTTCTGACCAGTTCTGGAGAACCGGTAGCGGAAATTTTGAGTAGTTCGGAGAACCGGTAAATACCACCTCTGACTGGCCCTGCCCCCATCTATTCTCTGCCTCCCGAGTCCCAGCTGATTGGGAGGAAATGGGGATTTTGCAGTAACCTTCCCCTGGAGTGGGGTGGGAATGGAGATTTTACAGTATCCTTCCCCTGCCACTTCCACCAAACCACTTCCACCAAGCCACGCCATGCCCACCAAGCCACACCCACAGAACCGGTAGTAAAATTTTTTGAATCCCACCACTGAATAAAATCAGCTTTCTAAAAACCAAGCTTTTAAAATCTGACAACACTTAACTGAATTCTCTTGTCTAAAAGACAAGTTGCTAACTTTTGCATGTACACATTCTCTTTCTATGTATATTTACTTATTAATTACATTTTTTTCTATAGGTGCCTGTCTATCTGCATGCCTGAAGTGAAAATATAATCTTAGCCCTCTCAGAGTAATACTTTTACAATTAAAATCATTCAGAGATTTCAGGAAGAATCCAGAGCTAAAACATTATGTAATGAACATCTTATATGCATTAGTCCTATGAATAATTCATGAATGTAATAGGTAAATTAGGATAAGATTCAAAATCCTCCTGATACTTTCAACAAAAAATGACTCAGACACAAAGGCTAGGCACACTCTCTTGAGTGTTTGGAGATGGATTACCACACAAAGTAACTGATAGATGAATGAAGTGATCTGACTCAGGATGAGTTAACTTCTCTCTCCTGGTGTCAGCCCTATGGAACTGTGAAGACCTGTGTTTCTCCCAAGTATTAGGGCCAGGATATTAGTGGAGCCCAATATATGTGCACTGCGCCAAGGTGTCGCAGTGGTTAGAGTGCAGTACTGCAGGCTACTTCAGCTGACTGCTAGCTGTAGTTCAGCGGTTCAAATCTCACCGGCTCAAGGTTGACTCAGCCTTCCATCCTTCTAAGGTGGGTAAAATGAGGACCCAGATTGTTGGGGGCAATATGGTGACTCTGTGAACCGCTTAGAGAGGGCTGTAAAGCACTGTAAAGTGGTATATAAGTCCAAGTGCTATTGTGTTGTGAATTAGTTATGTTGTGCCCTACTTATTGTATTTCAGTTAGTTTAATGTTATTTTTTTTTCTTTTGTTAACAGGATGTTTTTATGTTATTGCACTATTGTACATTGATTGTTAGCCACCCAGACTTATTTAATTTACATTGATTTGTTCCAAATAAATAAATAAGTTCATAAATTTCCATTTTTTGCAGTGTAGTGCATGGTGATTTGGGATTTAGCCAGATGATTGTGCAGGGTTATGCACAGCTACATTAGATTGTGTTGAATTCCATAGGATTTGTCATGAGATGTAGCAGCATTCACAAGATGAAACCATGTTGAACCATAAGCTCTATTCCTTTTGTTTCCGCGTACAAGGCACAAAAGGGGGCAGGGCATGCATCATAATGCCATATAACAATGCTACTTTCATGAGACTGAACTTACTTTCTCCCCTGACTATGCGGTTGTTCAAGATATATGTATATAGGATTTATAATTACTCTATGAAAAGAGTTTTATGCAGATAAGAAATAATCAACAAAGCTGACCCAGGAGAACGATTAAGGAGGACTCTGAAATGTTCCTTATGAAGGACAAATTAGCACAAGTAAACTTAAAAAACAATGATTGAAAATGAAATGTTTAGGGAAATGTGCTGATACAAATTGAAAAACACCTTCTCCAAATTTCCAGCATGCTGGTAAGAATTTTGACTCAAGGGCAATATCTTAAGCTGTTTCTCCTTGCATGTTCCACCTAATTGTGAGACAAGCAGCCATGTAAATATGATTTATAAATAATTAAATAAAAATATAGGCAGCTTCTGACTTTCTTGGTAGGGAATCTAATAGGTTTGCACAAATTGGTCTGATCATTACCCCCCCCCCCCATTTTACTCTTTGTAGATTTTCACAAAACAATATCAATAATTTGAGTACTTGTTTGGTTAAATATGATATCAATGAAATTAGACGCTAGAGCAATGCTCACATCGAAATGCTTCCAATGAAATGCTTTAGATTTTGCGTGAGTACAACATCTCTGTGTTATTTGTATTAATCTGATTTTACCAAAGGAAGATGTCACTACTTTAAAGAAGCCATTTGTTAACTTTAATGCAAATATTCAAGCAATGTCATCTTTTTTTCAAGTTCATAATGAATTATGGAAAAAAAATCAGTTTTAAAAGTCAGCTTTAATTGTAACAAATAATGAAACATTTGGGAAGGTGCAGAGCTCTGTTAGTCACCCACTGCGGCTGAAATTACTTTTAGATAGAAGATAAGGTATATTGCTTTGCATATGTCAGAAATAAAATAATTAAGACGTATAGAATTATAATTATATAGATGGCAGAAAATATGTTCTGCATACAGATGGTCCTAAATGTGAACCTCGCACCTTTTTTCTGAACTGCGGAGAGCTACTGCCAATCAGTTTAAATCAATTGTGAAAACTCCCTGACAACTGGATCCATTTTTTTAAATAAAAAAACCCCCAACTGATTTGGACTATAGAAAAACTAAAATGGAATTCTCATTAGAGGAATAAGGGTAAGATTTTCAACTTCACTCCCTGCTCCTTTCTCTATTAAAACTGACAGAAGCTTAACATATCCATATCCTTTAAATCAGGGGTCTCCAACCCTGGCAACTTTAAGACTTGTGGACTTCAACTCCCAGAATTCTGGGAGTTGAAGTCCACAAGTCTTAAAGTTGCCAAGGTTGGAGACCCCTGCTTTAAATGACCATATAACACTGTTATTGGGTGGTTTGCCTTCTATTTTTGGCTATTCTGGAAGCAGCAAATGAAGGGTGAGCTCTGATAATGGGTTGATCAATCCAGACATATGCAATGCTGAGCCCCATCAACCAATGGTGTAATTCTTCATAAGAAGGTTCTTATATGTCTGCATGAGCCAGGCTGACTATGTATTTGGAAATATGTTTAACCTTCCAAGACAGCAGCTTCCGTCTCTGGCCCAGAATGATATTATTTGCCTTGTATGATGAGTGGTAGCTTCAGATATGCTCATTAATCTTAAAATCTGGGAATAAATCCCATGCATGCAGTGGGGCGAACCTCTTAGTAATTCTTTTGCTAATGTTAATATTTAAAGATACTACTAATGTTAATAATCAAAGATCCCTATTTACAACAGAGGTGAAAAATAGGTTTGAACTATTGGACACTGTTGACTAGATACCTGATGAACTGTGGTAGGAAATTCAATCGACCATTATTGGAATTGCAGAAGAACACATACCACACAAGCAGACAAAGAAAAAGTGCAAGAGCTCTCAGATGAAACTATCAAAATAGCTGAGCAAAGAAAAGCAGCCAAGGCTGCAGGCAAATGGGAAGAAGTAACAAGACTGAATGCAGCTTTCCAGAGGGCAGCAAGAAAGGATAATGAAGTTTAGTGAGATGTGCAATGCAAAAAGCTTGAAGCGGACTACATGAAGGGTCACACCAGCAATGCATTTATGCAAGTTGAAAAGACCCAAGCATCATTTATTGCTCATAAAGGCATCATTAAAAACAAGCAAGGGAAAGAACTGTCTAACCAATAAGGCATTAAGAACAGATGGTGAGTATATACAGAAGAGTGTACACAGGTAGCAAACACAACCTCAGGATGACAAAAAAAGAAAAGTAGAAATAGAACAGGCCATCCTTGACAAAGAAATCATATGGCGATGAACCAACTGCCAAACAACAAGACTCCAGGTGTTGACACTGTCCCTGCAGAATTACTAAGATCTGTACCACCCAGAGTCATTAGAGACCTGTGCCAGAAAATCTGGGAAACCAACAGGTGGCCACCGGACTGGAAATTT
>QLTV01003281.1:536440-574868 GCA_003457575.1 Thermophis baileyi | reverse complement strand
GTCAGTATTCAGAAGTACAGCAGTCTTCTTACCAGCCTTTCTTTGTCTTAATCAGCAAACAAAGATTCTCTACTATCACAGATAGCTAGCTACACAGAGCTTACTTTCAGACACGAAGTCACTCAGCAATGAATCAGCAAAAGAGAGAGAGCTAACCATGTTCTCTAGCTCCCTCTTATGGCCGTTACCGAATCATACACGTTCTATCAGTCAGTATTCAGAAGTACAGCAGTCTTCTTACCAGCCTTTCTTTGTCTTAATCAGCAAACAAAGATTCTCTACTATCACAGATAGCTAGCTACACAGAGCTTACTTTCAGACACGAAGTCACTCAGCAATGAATCAGCAAAAGAGAGAGAGCTAACCATGTTCTCTAGCTCCCTCTTATGGCCGTTACTGCCAGTCAGAATGCACCAATGCATTTAAAGCCATATTACATATATACATTAAACAGTGATTTGTGGCTTGTTTATATTAACCAACCCAACCGTTTGGACAGAGTCCTAACATAGTTTATTTTCTTTAACTTATTTATTCATATTAAATCCTAAGCAAGCTCAATGGGATCAGAATTAATCTTGGGATTATTTTTTGTTAAATTTTTCTTGGAAATACATTTTTGACTATAATTTACTTAGAACTATAAGTTATTACATTCATATCAATTTTATATTGATATAATATGACTCATAATACAGTGTTGGATTTTCACATACAGAAAGCATACTGGCTGTCTTATGTATCATTGCTTTCAGATTAAGAAAGAAGCAAGCAACAATCCAATATCTCATAGTCATAGCCAATCTTATTCCTCCAGACAAAAATAATTAAGGAAATGAGTCACAGCCTTAATTTTGTGAGAGAATACAGTCAAATCATGAGACATCCCTTGCTATCAAAACTGAAATCTTTTTAATGTAATGAGAATTCTACCTCACCAATGAAGTGATGAGAATAAAAGCTTTTACAAGTAAGACAAATACAAGAACTTACTCATAGTTTATAAGGTTCAATAAAATAACAAAGGAACCTTGCTTATTATGTAGTGACTACAGTGCAACACTCAACTCATTTTACTGAATGTTGATTTATTAGTTCTTATATTAAATTCTGAAATATAATTTCACATGTCAGAAATACAAAAAAGTTCAGGACTGTTATTGTAGCAAGGTCCTACTTTAATGGGACCATCAGCAAATAAGTTGCACAAAAGACAATATACAGTAACTATTAAAAATTGAAGGGATGAGACAACTCATTTTTATTTAAAACATTTATGCAAATTGGTGTAATGTGACTAATTTTCATCTTATTGTATGATTTGAGCACCCACATCTTGAAGCTATTGTGGCTTATTAGATCGTAACAGATGAGATCTATTATGATTGATGTTAGTGGGATCATTGTTATGTCTGGTGGATGTGTAAGTTTTAATCTTGCAAAATTATCCATAGTTACTTATTTGATTTGGGTGGCTATATAAATCATATAAATAAGAATAAATAAATAAATAAATAAATAAATAAATAAATAAATAAACAACAAAATAAGTTTGATCTAAAGCCTAAAATGTTATAAAGTCCCACTGAAATGGTTCATCATTTCAGGAAGAAAGAGAGATAGTGAAGCACAGAAAGGAAAATAACAAATGTTAGTAGGGAAAAAATGTTCATTATTCAAAATTCTCCTTTGCCAATTATGTCAAACAAAAAGAAAATAATGTAGAAAACATGAGCTAGTATTTCAAGCAGTATTTTCAAAAAGCATTTCAGATTTTATAATTGTTCTAAAGACTCCCATTCACCAGTCATTATTCTTTTTTGTCATATGTTTCTAAGTCTTAATTAATTTTGCCATATTATTCATTCAATCAAGTCTTGCTTGTTTTCTTTTTCTAATCTACATCAGGGGTGAAATTCAGCAGGTTCTGACAGGTTCTGGAGAACCGGTAGTGGAAATTTTGAGTAGTTCGGAGAACCGGCAAATACCACCTCTGGCTGGCCCCAGAGTGGGGTGGGAATCGAGATTTTGCAATATCCTTCTCCTGGAGTGGAGTGGGGTGGGAATGGAGATTTTGCAGTATCCTTCCCCTGCCACGCCCACCAAGCCACGGCCACAGAACCGGTAGGGAAAAATTTTGAATTTCACCCCTGATCTACATGTATTGTACATCTACATCTATTCTTAAATACATTTTGTGGCATCTTCTGTCACTTATTTGAGAAAATAATATATACTTCAGTTACATTGTAAAATGTTGCTAAAGCATATCCATAGCATTGCACTGAAGATTTTTCTATATTTTGAGAGCATACTTGCTTAAAAATACCCATTTAAAAAAATTAAAGTAAAAAAAAAAGCTTGATGAAATTTTCAAGAACGTAGTATGTGTGGGGGTGCCATTACCCTAGTTAAGAGAAACTAAGTTTACAAAGGAAGGTGACCTGTATGTGAATCTGCCAACTTTTCTTATACTATCATTTTTCTGGTGTCTATGTTTTATCTAGCTTTTCATGCTCTACTTAAAAGACCATTAAGATCATATAATTTGTTTAAAATTGTAAACCACTTTGTATTGTAATTGTATAGTGCTACAGAAATAATTTAAGTAACAAATTAACACTAGCCATGGCTCTTTTTTTCAGGAGAAAATGCAGGCAGTTGAAAAGGCTGCAAAACAAAGGAGATATTAATTATAGGGAAAGGGAATCCTGGATCATTTTCAGCCACCTTGCATTAGTAAGAGAAAAGTCATTGTACAAAGAAATGAAAAAGAATTGGGAAAGAGACAGAAAAAAAGTAAAAAGAAAAAATGGAAGATTCTTCGGCAGAGGAAGATAATATTTGGAAGGCAGATGGAAGGCAGATTTTTGTCATAGTACTACATTTTCTCCACATATAAAGCAGAATGCAGGGTTTTTTTCTAACTATAGCCTATGTCAGAGTATTTATCATATAAGATGTATGTGCCATTCCCAAATAGATTCCATGTTACTTCCAACTCAGCTATAATCCCAAAGAAAATAATCTGAAGTTGTTATTTAACTAGAATGTTGGAGGTCTATGAATGTTATGGAGCTGTATCACCATTGAAAAGACTCTTTGGCTCACTCTTCCAACCCTGAGCTTTAGGACTTTGAATGGGGATAGAGGTTGTACAGATCTCTTCTAGTAGCCCTAAGGAAGGGAGCTGGGGTGAAATTGATAAATTCTGTCTATTTTTCTCTACACCTCCATGAGCACTACATATCAGAGGTGGGTTCCTACTGGTTCGGACCGGTTCTATAGAATCAGTAGTAACTTGGCGGCCTGGGTCGCTGGAACCAGCAGCGACCCAGGCCTGCCACGGCCCCGAGCTGGTTCTCTCGGCGGCGCCATAGGCGCCGTAGGTGCCACCATCTCGTTTTTTGTACTGCACATGCGTGCACCCACGACCCACCCGCGCGCATCCATGACCCGCCCAAATGGCGCATCCCTGAGCGAACCAGCAGTAGGAAAATCTGGAACCCACCCCTGCTACATATATTTGCTTTTTTGAAAGTGCTTTTATTTTTCTCCTTTTTGGAACAATGACAAAAGGATAAGGATATTTTTTATTGCAACAAAATATTTTTTGTCCACAATGATGCAAGAGCAGCAACAGTAAAGAAGACCATGGGTCATTTTCAGATTGATTTTGAGACACTGTGCATTGTTTTCAGATTGATTTTGACAGATTGGGAATGCAAACAGTAGCAGTTTAGAAGTCTTCTACTCCATGAAGAACAACTATGCCAGACTGACTAGTATCAAAATTATCTTTTCCTTTTTCAGGTTTTGCTTCAAGGATTGGAAAATTACAATGAATCTGTAAATACTTCCACTGAATTGTTTTGTCAGGATTTTGGAATGCCAAATTCCTGGTTTCTTTTTCCCCAAAATGATTAAGAATGACATTGAAGCTTTCTGAGTTATTGAATTGTATAAGGTGCTATTTCTGCTTTGTTTGCTTCATATCTCAGTTGCTTTTGTGCATGTTTCTTTTGCCCAACGTAAAAAAAACACATTAAAATACAAGTCCCCATTCTAAGACAATTAATACAGTGATAACATATTGCAAACAAAAAAGAGCAATTGATATATTGCATCATATATGTCTCAAAATTCTTTTTTTCCATACATATATATTCCAATATGCTGCTTATCATTTAATCAGTTAGGAAAGAGAAATGTTGATGGTTCACATATGTATTATGTAATTACATCACAAAGGTTCATTCCATAAGATACTGGGGAAATGACCCTGATATTTACCATAATTGCTTCTGGGCATCTGTATTATGCAATAGAATAAGTGACTTATTGATTTTCAAGGGAGCTGGGATTGATGACATGAATGGAAGTAGAGTGACTCTGGCAAAAAAAACCCAACTATCCAGATATTATTGAATCTTAATAAACATGAGTTACAACCCATCTGAAGATCATTACATAGCACTGATGAGGTGAAGAAATTGTTTTTGGGATTTTATAGGTTTACATCCTTCCAATATTAGTTGTTTAATTAGTGATTCCATTTTATTGCTCTATTTCCATATTTAAAGTAAATTTATAATTTGTCCAGATAACTTACTGGATGGATTAGGAAAATCAAATTTGTAACTAAAGCAGAAACACATTCATTAAACCTTCTAGTTAAATGAACTAGGATATTCACTTAAACTACTTAAAATGAAGGACGTAGGCATGCATGGTAAAAAACAGACACTTTTCCACAGGTAGAAGCAATTAATGAGTTGCCTTCTACAATTATAAAGATCTAGGTTATGCATAATGATCATGTAGTATAACCTATATCTTCATAGGTTACCAATTAAAGCAATTGTGTCACTTTCTTCTTGAATTAATATGTCCTTGTTTTTAATAGAAGTTGGTAAAATTTTGGTCTGCATTTACTAATGTGCTATTTTCATTAATAATTTGTGAAAGATGCAGTTTTGTGAAAAGCAGACTACCAGAAATTATTCTGGTTGACTATATATTTTCTATCTATTCTTAAATCATAGAAAATGCTACCAGTAGGACAGAGGCAGCAGCCTCCTTTTAACTCTTTTTTAAAACATACTTTTTGGGAGGAGTTAAAGACAGGCTTTAATTTAAAACTTCCTTATTGGATTTAACACAGGGAAGTAAAAAAGTGAAAATGGCAACTATGACCAAATCCCACTCTGTTTTAATATGTATGTCAGCTGCCATCTTAACTTTTTGGATCTCCCTTGTGGACATCTCTGGTTTGATACCTTGAACGATGCTTGAGGAATCAATCAAGAGTAATTATAAGCAATATGTCAATGAAGATTCTCAATCATCCAGGTAGAGTTGTCTGGAAATTGAGTCAGGGCAACTGGACTTCTTTTCTTTTTGGTTTAAAATGTTTCACTGCTTATCCATGTAATTTTTTTGGTCTGAACAAGTTGGTTAAGGGTACTCCATATATGTCCTTTAGCAGAGGTGGGTTGCTACCGGTTCAGACCGGTTTGCCTGAACTGATAGCAACCCGCTGGTGACATCACGATGATGTCACCGATCCGGTTCGGTCGGTGCCGGTCCGTGGGCGCCGCCATCTTTTTTTTTAATTATTATTTTTTGGAAATTTTATTTATTTTTTTTTTCTTCTGCACATGCGCAGAAGCCGAGTTTCCAGCACTGCGCGTGTGTCGCCATCTTGTTTTTGGCTTTTTAAATTTTTTTTTAAAAAAATTAATTTTTTGTTTTACTGCGCATGCGCACGTGCGCAAAGCGCGCGCGCACCCCCTAGGTGCGGCCACATGGCGTGGGAGGAAGCGGACCAGCAGCGAGATAAGTTAGAACCCACCCCTGTCCTTTAGGGTGGTTTCATTTTTCACCTAACCTGAATAGTCTCATTAGGCAGAAAGTAGGCAGAGAGTTATTAAGAGTTGTTGCTTCTAAATACTTTCTCCTAGGTGAGTGATTAAGTGTGGCCTCCCTAGTGAACCTGTGGTGTTTCCTGGGGACTGATGCAAGAGCAGCATATAAAATAGGGGACAGGTTGTGTCTGAGGCCTCCACCTTTATTGAAAGAAGAATTTTCCACTTTGGCATAAATGGATCCCTTCACTCCTTTCTCAAACCATCTATCTTCCCTGTCCAAAATGTAAACATAATTGTCCTCAAAAGAGTGTCCTTTTCCTTTTAAATGAAGGTATACTGCTGGTTCTGGTCCTGTGGTGTTGCTTCTCCTGTGCTGGGCCATCCTTTTGTGTAAAGGCTGCTTGGCTTCTTCAAGGTAGAGCTTCAGTGTAGTGAGGAATGTTCAGAGCTCTACCTTGGAGAAACCAAGCAGCCTTTACACAAGAGGATGGCCCAGCACAGGAGAAGCAACACCGCAGGACATATATGGGCTCTCCCTAACCAACTTGCTCAGACTGAAAAAGCTACTTAGATAAGCAGCAAAAAAACAACAACATTTCAAACCAAAAAGAAAAGAAGACTAATTGCCATGATTCAGCTTCCAAACAATTATAAGCAACAGGTAATGCAAGAAAATAATAGCAATAGCAATAGCACTTAGACTTATATACCGCTTCACAGTGCTTTCCAGCCCTCTCTAAGCGGTTTACAGAGTTAGCATATTGCCCCCAACAATCTGGGTCCTCATTTTACCCACCTCGGAAGGATGGAAGGCTGAGTCAACTTTGAGCTGGTGAGATTTGAACCGCCGAACTGCAGCTGGCAGTCAGCTGAAGTAGCCTGCAGTGCTGCACTCTAACCACTGCGCCACCTCGGCTCTCTGTAAGCTGTAGATACAGAAAAAAAATATTGTTGAACTTTGTTCAATTACAGCTGTTTTGTTTTCCCAGGAGTATAATAAATGATCAATTGTTTTCCTTGTTCAGATATTATTTTGGAATAGAAATTAGACAGATTTCTAACACAAGTATGTCTTGCATTATTCTTAAATTGACTTTATCATTTGCTACAGCAGGAAAGTGATATGAGGACCAGGATGCTTATCTAAAAGCCTCCCACTTAGTTTAGGTCCTATAAGCATTTCGTGATCATGTTGAATGTTATGTAATGGACATCATTTATTTTATTCTTTCTCTCTCTCCAGGCTCTGGCAACTGCCAGACAATGATAAGACATTCCCACCAACCATCTGGTGTCTGCCAAATTGTTGTCTAGTCAAGTTATAGTATTTGCAGAAATAAATTCAGTATCTTCATCAGGAAGGATAGAGGAGGAAAAACAGCACTCTTTCTTAAAGAATAAACCAAATATCTAAATAGCCGTAAAAAGTGTTTTAGTGTGGATCTTATGGGGTACAAGGAAGTCCCACTATTGGATACATTTTTAAAACAACCAAGATGAAAATTGTCATTAATGTTAATATGCAGATCCCTTTATTGTTTCTTTTCTCAACATCTCACAACAATGTAAAATGTAAGTTGCACTTATTTTTCATACCACTTATGATAATATACATAGGTTTTACATCTGCATGCATGTCTGTATTCTGCTTTATTTATATAAGACTCTGCAATGAGTCATTACCTAGGAAAATCTGCTATTCTGATTCATATTTCTCCCTTGCAGTCTTTATCCTTTACCTCAGAGGTGGGGAACTATGGCCCTTTTATGACTTGTGGACTTCAACTCCCAGAATTCCTGAGCCAGCTGGAATTCTGGGAGTTGAAGTCCACAAGTCATAAAAGGGCCATGGTTCTCCACTCCTGCTTTATATGAAGAGCATTTCTACAGGTTAACAGATTACAGTGCTCCATGTAGAATTATCATCAAGGGATTAGAGAAAAGGTAACATCTCCCATAATCCTTCCAAGGTCTAGCTGTGCCAATGTAGCCCATGTATATTAGCCTCTCATCTGATTTAAGGATGAAGTTATGAATATGGATCCATTGGAGGATTTCATCTTGGCAATGTTGCAACAAACGCAAGTACAAAAAGCAAAAACATATAGACTCTTGTGATTCAAGTTCAGCTTTGGGTGACTAGTGTTTTTGAGAGCAATATGTTTCTCACTGCATCCTCCAGCATATTTTTTTCAACTCTCCTTTATAAACTAGATCCCTGGGATTTCCTGTCAGTCTACCAATCAAATATTTACTACATCCAGCTCTGCTTAACAGCACCTAGATCCATTAGGTGTTGCTGCTGTCAGCATATCAACAAGAGTTCCAAATTGAGTGAACTGCAATACATCGTATTAGCATCAGCAGCAAAATAACCATACAAAATATTTTAGAAACGTATGAAATGGCTCGTGTTCAAATTATTCCATAGTTTCAAGCAGTTTGTGCTAACCAGACATTTATAGAATTAAATGGAGCTTTTTTGTTGTTTCAGATATGGATTAAAATGCAACAGTTCAGGAAGTAGGGTTAGGTAAAGGGTAAAAATATGGGAAAGCCAAAGATACTCGCAGTATTGACTGGTAAAAGGAGAAGAAGGGAGACAAAGGCACTGGGAAGATCAGGTGCAAGTATACCACTGAGATTTGCTCCTCTATGTTATTAATGTCGATGATTAATGTGTTATTAACAGGAAGAATAGCCACTGGGAATGTAAAAAAAAAAAAAGGTAAAGGAGTCCCTGCGGATTTTACTCCCCTAGTTATTGCTGACTATAGGGGGCAATGCTCTTCTACATTTCAAGGCCATTGAGTCAGCTCTTTCCAAAGACATTTCCATAGTCATGTGGCCAGCGTGACGTCATGGAGTGCTATTAGCTTCCCATCAAAGTGGTACCTATTTATCTATTTGCATTTGCATGCTTTCAAACTGCTAGGTTGTCAAGAGCTGGAGTGAAGTCAAGAGCTCACCCCATTGCATGGCACTCAGGTTTTTAACCTAGGCTGCTGGCTTTCCAGCCTACAAGCCCAGCATCTTAACTGCTGAACCATCATGCTGCCCCTCCTGAAAATATGGGTGGGATAATATGATATACCATATAGGGAGCTGGGAAAGGGAAAGAAGGAGCAGTGCAAACCAAGTCCATGCATTTTATTGTACTTTCTGGTCCAATGGCCACAATAAAGATTTGCATTATTTGATTTGCACACTTACCCTGACCTATTAATAGAATCACTACGTAATCCCTGAAGGTGTTTTTTTACCTGGTATATGAAATAGCAAGTATGTGTCTTTGTATAGTTCCTGTTGAATCATTTAGCAGAATTTCCAATATATATAATCAAATAGGATGAATTTTACTTACACATATATCCTACAATTTACACTCCAACCAGAAGATGGCAGCAGAAAAACTTCTGTAATTCGTTTGGCCAGTGGTAGCTACAAATTAGCAGGAATTGTAAAACTGGTCCAATCTATTAGTGTAATTCAAAACATTAGCATCCTTTAAGAAATCTCAGTAATATTATCATGTTATGCATTGATCTCTGTTATCCATATTAATAGTATTTTCTCAAATAATATATTATTCATTCCTTACACCATCTTTTTACTCTCTTCTGAAACTGGTTCAGTTTACTAATACATTGCAACTCCCCAAACTAAAAATGTGCACTCCAGATGAGACTGGAGTTATATCTAATAATAAACTAATAGTCTGGTTCTTAGGAACTGGGGCAGAATCAGCAACTTTGTAGACTGAATTGTTTGATTTACCTCACATTTGCTGCACTGACAGGGACAGTATTTATTGATTTGCAGAACTTATAGGCCACTCCAATTAGAAACAGTTTTGTGTGTATGCATATACTTTATTTATGAGCAGTGATAAGTCCTAAATATAGGAAGAGATGAGATCAGTGGTACTTTCCTCTAGCAAATCAACACACTGATGCTAAACACAATAAATACATTTCCGAATCTCCCGTCATTTTTCTATAGCTAACCTATACTCTTAAATCTGTGGTTTGAAGTGACCTTATGAACCATACACACATACATACAAACATGTATAAACAGATACAGGTAGTCCTCGACTTACAACAGTTCATTTAGTGACCGTTCAAAATTACAACAGCACTGAAAAAAGTGACTTATGACCATTATCCACACTTACGACCTTTGCAGAATCCCCATAGTCACATGATCAAAATTCAAACGCATGGGAACTGACTTATATTTATGACCGTTGCAGTGTCCCCAGAGCCGTGTGATCATCTTTTGCGACCTTCTGACAAGTAAAGTCAATGGGAAAGCCAGATTTACTTAACAACCATGTTCCTAATTTAACAACTGCAGTGATTCACTTAACAACTGTGGCAAGAAAGGTTGTACAATGGGGCAAAATTCACTTAACAAATGTCTCACTTAGCAAGAGAAATGTTGGGCTTAATTGTGGTCGTAAGTTGACAATATGTTTCTGATACTACCACATTAGTATGCTAATACCAGACACAATTAAAAAATTAGACTGTATAAAAAGTTCTCTTTCATATAGTACCTTCAGTATAATAAGGTGAAATCTGGAAAAAAAAAAAAAGAAAAAAAAAGAAAGAAAGAGAAATCATCCTGGAATGCAGGCTTTCAATAGGACTGATTTAAACAGGACATGGGAAATAAAACAGATATATTTAACTCTTTAGGTTTCAGATTATTTTCTACACACATGTTACTTTAGCCTTGACCTTTTATTTCACATACACACAAAAAATACTTGCCATTCTACATTTTTTTTAAAGTATACATAATTGTAGAGAAGATCTTGGAAATGTCACTGAATAGCAGGCCCTCAACAGTTCAACTCTATTTTACATGTTGTACTTGCCTACCATGTTGCAATATTTCTCCTATAGTGACCTATGATCATATTTTAAAATGCTGTTTGAAGAAAAGCAAAAAATGAAAAAAAAATATTAGAGGTTTCCTACAGTTCAAGAAAGTAAAGTCACATTTTTGGGCAGTTTGTCACTGGGGAAATAAAAAAATAAAATAAAGATAAGAAACAGACCAGGAGATGGTTGCAGCAGTTGACATATCAAATTTGACCTGCGTGTCCCAAGGGAAATAAAACATAAAGGAGGCAAGTTTCAAAGGAAATGAATAGAAGCATTTAGTGTATCATCAAGGAGACAACGAGGAATAAAGACAGAAATCATGTAGCCTGGGATAAGATAAAACCATAGGCAAAATGCACAATGGGGAAGAAGTAAAATAAAAAGATTTATATAACTAGAGACAATACGGTGGAAAAAAATAGAATTCAGGTTCGCTGGTACACATGGATTAGAGCAGTGGTTCTCAACCTTTCTAATGGTGTGACCCCCCCGTGACCCCTCCCGCCCCCGCGCCCCCCCCCCGCCGCCACCGCAACCCCCCCTGCCACCACGACCCCCTCCCCGCCCCCTCCCCACGCGGGATGAGGTGACAAAGGGGGCGTGGCACCAGGGGCAAAATGCTCCCGGTTCGGGCTTGCCTGCAGGTCGCCGGACAGCTGATAGTGTCGGAAGCGGGAGACTTCACCCGGACGCCGCCATTTGGGTTCTTTTACCCTCTGCGCATGCGCAAAGTGTTCTGCGCATGCGCAGAGGGTAAAAGAACCCAGATGGCGGCGGGTGGGTGAAGTCTCCTGCTTGTGTCGCTACCGGCTATCTGGCGACCCGCAGGCACGGCCGAACTGGGAGCATTTCACCCCTGCAGTGATGGTGGCACCAAGATGGCGGGCTAACGCACACGGCGACCCCTGTGAAATGGTCGTTCGACCCCCAAAGGGGTCGCGACCCACAGGTTGAGAACTGCTGGATTAGAGTAAAAGGGTAATGATTTCTGCAACTTAGATATATATATATAAAAGTGCCCTGGGAGTTTTAAGTTGTTATATAAACATGGTGCAGAATCACCTCCCATACTGGAGATCTGGTCTGCATAATCAAGAAGACATTTAAGAGCACAATATTTACAAAAAGCAAGCCATGCAGTAACATGCTGCAAATCTGGAAATGTGGTGCCTGAGAACAGAATTGGACATTTCCTGGTTAAAACAATCACCAAAGCCTAAAACTGTATACTGCAGGTCTGTCCTCTTTCCCTTGTTATCGCCGTAATATCTTGCCTTGTCAGAATTGAGCTCTATTGTTTTTATTGCAATAAAACAGGAAATTGAAGTTCATAAATGGGAAGTTCTAATTTAAGCAGCAGCGTAATTAAAACTAAGATTTACTTGTAGACAGTTCCATAAAGAGGATACAAGGTAAGGATTAAATAGCATTTCCAATAAATCATTATATCGCTAATTTCTGCAGGCTGATTTTTCTGGAAGTATGTGGAAGTGTACCCAAATACGATATATAAAACGAAAACCCTCTAACATGTAAAATCTTCCAGAGTTTGAATAGAAAAATATTATCCCTAAGCTGCAAGCATTCTAATTTTAGACATGGTATGACAAGTAAAGGATATGCTTGGGAGCAGGTAGGAAGAGGAATAAGACCGTAGCAATAGTAAGAACGTATAATTGGGGAGCTTCTGCATGCTCATACCTTGACAGTAGAGCAAGAAAAATAGTAACTTGTATTTTCAAAGTAATCACCCAAAAGAGACCAAGGAGGCAATTCTGTGGCCAGTTACTGTTGAAATAGTGCCCTATTTAAGTAGTTCACTTCCGGCAATCTATTGGACACAGTTCTTTTAAAATGGAACATATTTATTTTTGCACATATATTCTCTCTCTCTCTCTCTCTCATGACTCCTGGCAACTACCTGGACATGTACTGCAGTTTTCTTGCCAAATTTCAGAAATGGTTTGCTATTGCCCGCTGACAGAGAGTGACTGGCCCAAGGTCACCCAGCTGGTTTTGTACCTAGGGCAGGACTAGAACTCACAGTCACCCGATTTCTAGCCTGAAGACTTAACCACTGCATCAACCCGCATGAGCCAGAAAGAGGACTGAGAAAATATCTATGGACTCCTCATATCCTGGAAATAAACTGCTTCAACTTCTCCCCTCAGGAGCCTGCTATAGGATATTGCATGCAAAATAAATGGACACAGTCGTCCCGTCCCATCCCCCCCAATGCTGACACTGCTAAACACATAATTCCCACAGCACTGTCTTATGCCTAAGGATATCTAATCATGTTGTAGGACTGTATTATCCTTCTCACCTTTCCTATTACCTACTCTGATTGGTATGACTATTACTTGTTGGTTGTATCTTATGATTTATCACTTTGTTGCTTGTATGTATACTGAGAACTGTATACTGAGAACTTCCTTGTGTGTCCAATCACACATGGCCAATAAAGAATATTCTATATTCTACTAGAATACAATAATATCTTCTTCCTTCCTTCCTTCCTTCCTTCCTTCCTTCCTTCCTTCCTTCCTTCCTTCCTTCCTTCCTCCCTCCCTCCCTCCCTCCTTCTTTCTCTTTCTTTCTTTCTTTCTTTCTTTCTTCTTTCTAAATTTTTGTAATTTGGAAGTTAGATATAAAACAATACACAACAATAGAAAATTACAGTCAGTTTGTAGAAAAGAAAACATTAGTAGAAAAGCTAGATTAAAGATTTCAAAATATTAATAATTTATTGTGAAGATCAAGGGCATCATTTAATAAAGTCACTAGATCATCTGTCCATATATACTGCTTGAGGTCCTTTTTCATATCCATATCCAATGCAGAGTTTCAGAATTTTACAGTTAGTATTCAAAATCACAATCCACATGTATAAAAGTAGAAGGTTTGGTTCTTCTTCAGAAATGTTATTACAGTATATCAATATGACACTCCTATGACTTGGGCTATCAAATGTATAAAGAAGCACATTATTAAAGTGCTGCTTTCAAAGACATAAACATTTACTAATTTAGGCAAAGCAGATCAAGGAATTAAAGAATGTTATTGTCTTAACTTTGTAATGACATTTACAAGGGTACAGTGGGCCCATAAAATTCATTTGTGTTTTAAAATGTAATTACAATCAAGATTGTTCTATAATTTTCTGCATCTGGTTTTTGTATTCAAGCACAGACGTCTTAAAAGTAACTCACCAAGATACTTGCAAGTGGTTTGAAAGATTTTCTTGGAAGACATTCTTGGAAAATGTCCAGTTATTCTATTATTGTTAAGAAAATGAGAATGGGTTTATGATAGAGAAAAGAATGAAGATGTGCTACAATATTGGTTTTCACCCCACTTGTTTACTGTAAAGAAATAAGAGAAAATTCCCCTTCATAGCAGAGAATTAATGACTGACTTGAAGTAGATATAAAAAAAGAACTGAAAGAATATCTGCCTAAATATTTTCAGAAGTGGTGTTTTGTTTATTACTTTTAAACCAATGGTTTGGAGATATGATGGAGTTTGGAATATTAACATTGATAAATCACTGACACAATTGAGTAACTGATTCTGTAATTAATTGTTACACTGATTAAATGATATTTAATTCAACTCACTGAGTTGTAATTCTGTAAGATTTTACATTTCCTCAGATACAATAAGGATAGCATAAGTAGTTGGTACCGCACTAGAAAATAAAGCATATTTGCATCCAAAACAAATGAATACATGAGTTAAGATCTGTGTGGAAAGAAACAGTTTCTGAACATCAGAAAACCCATTAGAAAGAAATCAGCTTGGAAAGTAATATCAGAATAGCATATATTCCACAGTTACCCAGAAACTTGGAAGGTCTCTTTCACCTTGTCTCTGACAATCTATAGCTGTATGCAAGAATACAATTAACATTTCCTAACTGAAGACCATATGACACACATGGACACTTATGCTAGAAGAGGTGTCATACATTTATCAATGTATTTATCAATTATCATACAAACTATTTATCACATTATCAATAATCTGCTGCTGGTAAACTTTGCTAAACTTATATACTGCTATAATCGTCTATTTCTATGTTCTGTCCATGGATTTGAGTATAATTATTCTATAATTGCAAACTTTCTTCATTTGCAGATATAAATATAGTAGCATCTTTATTACTGATTAGCATTTTATACAATTTTAATAAAATTTTATAAGCCCCAAATTTAAATAAATTGGTATTTTCTAGTTAATTAATAGAAATAAATAAAAGGGATCAAACTACTGATAGATTAAGAGTCATCAAGCTGGTGCCAACTTTGAGTGACCACATAGATCTTATCCAAGATAATCTATCCCAGTTTAGTTCTACAGATCTTCCCATATTGTAGCCATTCCTGGTGTAATCAAATCCATTCACCTTGCTGAAGTTGTCCTCTTTCCTTTCACCTTTCCCATCATTGTTATCAGCCTAACAAGGTAAACCAGGTCAGGAAACAGACTCCATAAGAACTATTGGAGCGCTTCTGTATTATTGAAGGATATAATAACAGAATTGTTAAAGCCTGCCAGAGTTTCCTTCTATTTTATATCAAAACAGGGAGATTTTAAATCTCTCTCTTTGTTACATTTAATACATTTCTAGGGCTGAGATTTCATATAGAGTTTCTTTTATTATTTAACAATTCTTGTATTTCTTTGCTAATGTTGTCTATGCCTCCCTCTACCTTTACAGACTATTCAAGGAAACCGGATCTTATCTAATGTGTCCAAAGTATGATAATTTGATGCTAGTCAATTTTGGATTGATTTATTCTATGATCCTTCTGTTTTCTTGGCTATCCACGGTATTACTAAAAGTTTTCCAACAAAAACATTTAAGAGAATCTACATTCTTTCTATCCTTTTTCAAAGTCCAAAGTTTGCTTTTGCAGACTGCTGCAGGGAAAACTTTTGTCTGCATAATTCAGATCTTTGTAATCTGATACTTCAGATCTTTCTTTTCAAAAAATGGAGTACCATTACCACTAGTATGGTTTATAATTTGCATAAATAATGTTATATTGATATTATATTGATATTTATATATTGAAGTTATATATTTTATTAATTGTGGATGATAGAGCAGTGCATTGGCCTAGAGGTGAAGATGCTCGCCTCCCACTTGGAAGGTTGAGAGTTCAATTCTAGGAAGCAACAGATGTTTTTCTATCAGGGCGCAAAGAGAAAATATCTGCTGTGAACTCCCTGTAGGTGTCGGGAAGGACTTCGGGCCAGTAAATGCGCAGCTCCATTCAGTCACCCTGAGCCTCCCCTGAAGCAAGGGATTACAGGGTCATAAAAAGAAAAAAATGTGGATGATGTAGGTTGCATAGAATTCTTACTGACTGAAAAGATAAATAAATCATGAAAGAAGGAAGGAACATTATTTAATTGGGGAGTTCTCCCAGACATTGAACTAAATTTCAGAATAGCATTAGGAAGATTAAAAACAACAACAACAAGGCCTAAGACAATTCTTGCCCCATTTCTAAGGTTCTTTCTGTTCTGTTTTACATATTGTATCTTGGAAGCAGTAGAGTTAGTTTTACAAGATGCACTAATTTGAAAACTACATTGAACTTTCTAGTACTAGTCCACTTTAATGTCTTTTCAGTATAATTATGTAATTTATAATTTATCAATAAATCACTTCAGCCCATTCTTTTTTAAAAAAAAAAATCTTTTATTTAAACAAACATTAAAAACATTGGACACAGTGTGACCACCCTGGTTTGGTCATTTCTTTCCATAATATTTACATAACAACGAATACAATTATTGCTCATCATACATTGCTATTTTGGTCTTACATATATATCCCTCATCGTTAATTATTTACATATCTAAACCTTATCCGATTTCCATTCTTCAAATCCTTAGTCTCTACTTCTCCGACTCCTTTTTCTCCTTTCTATCCATTGATACAGTTTGTCCCATACTTCAAAGTATTCTGTCTCACCCTTGTCTTTGATCTCTAACGTTAGACTGTCCATTTCTGCACATGTCAATTTTTTTTCTTCCTCCGGTGGGGTTTCTTCGTTTTTCCAGTATTGCATGTAGATCAATCTTGCTGCGGTTATTATATTCAGTATTAGATATATCTGTCCTTTATCATATTTCTCATTGGTGATTCCTAGTAGAAACAGTTCTGGTTTCATATCTATATTTTTATTTAATATCTCTTCTAACCATGTTTTAACCTGGTGCCAAAATTTCCTTGCTTTTATACACAACCACCACATATGATAGTAAGAACCTTTTGTTATTTTGCATTTCCAACATTGCGCTGAGAGTTTCCTGTCCATTTTTGCTAATCTTGTTGGCGGAAGATGCCACCTGTAAAACATTTTATATAAATTTTCTTTATAAGCCGTGGCCAAAGTTAGTTTTCTGTTCCTCTCCCATAATTCTTGCCATTTGTCCAGATTGATATTTTGAGCCCAAATAACCATCGTTTCTTTAACTTGTTCTTCTGCCATTTTGTATTCTAATAAATATTGATAGATTTTCTTTATCACCCTTTCCTCTGGTCCTAACAAGATTTTATCTATCACCATTAGTTCCTTCTTAATACCCCATTCTTTTTTATCCCTTAAATATCATGATTTAATTTGCAGACATTTATTTAGGATAAATCCTTCATTTAGGATATCTTTATACGTAGTTACTTTCCCCAGATTCATGAACTTTGGATGCACCAATGCCTCTAATGTTGAAAACCAGACCGGGACTTCCCTATAAACCTGTTGTTTTACTTTTATCCATACTGCAATAATAGCTCGCCTAATGTGATGCCTTTGGAAGTACTGGTGAGCTTTATGTTTGCCGTCCCATAGAAATGCGTGCCACCCCACTTGCATATCATGTCCTTCCAATGTTAATACCCTCTTATTTTTTAAATTTATCCATTTTCTCGCCCATGTGAGCGCGGCAGCTTGATAGTATCTTTCCCAATCTGGTAGGCTGAATCCTCCTCTTTCTTTCGCTTCTTGCAATAATTTTAATTTGATTCTGGGTCTTTTTCCTTGCCAAATAAATTTGGCTATCATTTTGTTCAAATTTTTAAAATATTCTTGGTCCAATTTTATCGGTATGTTCTGAAATAAAAAAAGAATTTTTGGCAGAATGTTCATTTTTACAGTTCCAATTCTCCCCATAAAGGAGAGTTGCAACTTTCACCATCTTTCCAAATCTATCTTTAGTTGATCATTTAATTTGTTGTAATTATCTTCTTTAATTGTTATGCATCTTGCTGTTAATAATATTCCCAAATATTTAACTTTTTTCGTTATTTGAAGATTTATTCTCTCCATCAATTCTTTTTTCTGTGTTATAGACATGTTTTTAACTATCATTTTAGTTTTTTTTTTGTTTATTCTCAGTCCTGCTACTTTCCCATATTCTCCCATATTCGCCCAGTACTTCCATAAGGTGCAAGCCAGATTGTAGTGGCTCTTCTATTATAAATACGAGATCATCAAGGCTTGTAGCTTGTAAATTTCTTTCTTAATTTCCAGTCCTCTAATTTATTTATTCTTCCTTATCGTTCTTGTCAATACCTCTAAAGTTAGTATAAACAATAGTGGTGAAAGTGGGCATCCTTGTCTCATTCCCTTCTGTATCTTAAAACTTTGTGTTACTTCCCCATTTATTATAACTCTTGCCTCTTGTTTCGTATATATTGCTTTAAACACATTTATAAAGTTATCACCAAATTCCATATAATTTATCTATTTCAATATAAAATCCCAATCCACGTTATCGAAAGCTTTTTGGCCATCTAGGAATATTAATGCCACTTGTTTCTCATTATGTACTTCATAGTACTCTAACACATCTAATATCGTCCTTATGTTATTTCTTAATTGCCTTTTAGGCAAGAAACCATTTTGGTTAACATGTATAACTTTATTCAAGTATCTTTTAAGTCTTTTAGCCATTATTGTCATAAATATTTTGCAATCCGAATTTAACAAAGATATTGGTCTATAATTTTGAATTAGCATTTGATCTGTATTTTCTTTTGGGATCAGAGTGATATTCGCTTCTGCCCATGAAGCTGGTGCCTTTGCTTCTTTCAAAACCGTATTAAATACCTCCAGTAGCATTTCTCCTAAGAAGTCCTGTATTCCTTTATACAGTTCCGGTGGTAACCCATCAGGCCCTGGTGTTTTATTATTTTTCTGTTTTTTGATTGCATCTGTTAGTTCAGACATTCTGATATCTTCATTTAGCATATCTTTTATCTCCTCTGGAACTTTAAGTAAATCAGCTTTCTTAAAACATTGTTGTATTTTTTCTTCTATATTACAATCGTCCTTTTTGTATAAATTTTTATAAAAGCCATAAATTATATTTTTCTTCTCCTCATTTTGTAACATATATTTCTCTCCTCATTTTGTAGCTTACTAATCAACCTTCTTTCTTTTTGTTTTTTTTCAGTTTATATGCTAGCCACTTCCCTGGTTTATTTGCATTTTCGAAGAAATTTTGCTTACTCTGTATTATTTGCTGTGCTAGATCCTCTTTTCCAAGAATATTTAATTTGTGTTTTATTAGTTCCATTTGTGTTTTATTAGTTCCATTTAATGTCTCTCCGTTGGGGTTCTATTTGTAATCCTATCTCTAGTTTTCTGAATTCCTCCTCTAAATCTTTCTGTCATAATTTCTTCCTTTTATATTCTTTAGCCATATATGCTATTGCGATACCTCTCATAAATGCTTTTGCAGTGTCCCATAAATTTTGTAAATTTGTATCTTCTTTTTTATTTTCTTGAAAAAATAAATGCATTTGTTCTTCCATCTTCAGCCTAAAATCCTCGTATTTTAAAATTGATCATTTTAGGGTCCATCTAATCGTTTTCTTTTGTCCCTTCCATCTAATTCTTATTGGATTGTGGTCCGCCCAAAGGTTAGTTTCTATTTCCACCTCCTCTACTTCCATATTTAATTCTGTTGTTATCCAAACCATGTCAATTCTGGACCACGATTTGTGTCTGTTCGAATAATAAGTAAATTGATTTTTCCCTTGATTTCGCTCTCTCCAGCTATCTTGTATATTCAATTCCTCTACCATTTTGAAAAAAGATTTAGGTAATATTTTTCTAACTCCTTTTCTTACTTTGTCACTCTTATAATCTAATTTCCTATCTATTATGGCATTAAAATCCCCCAAAATACAAATATTATCTCCTTCTATTTCCCTAATTCTCTTATGTAATTTCCTATAAAATTGTTCTTGCCCCTCATTTGGGGCATAAATTCCTACAAAGGTAATCGGTTTCTGATTTAATATTGCTTCTATTATCAAAATCCTACCCTCTTCATCCTTGTAAATCTGTTTCGCCACAATGTTCTTCTTTACATAAAACACTACTCCCCCTTTTTTATGTTGCGAAAGCGATGTAAATATCTTTCCCAATTTTGGTCTACCAATAACCGCTACCAATAACCGCTACCAACCGTCTACCAATAACCGCTCATTTTGCTTCTTTATATGCACTTCTTGTACTACTATTATGTCTAGTTTCATTTTATATAATTTATTTTAAAAAAATTCCTTTTTAGAGGGGAATTCAAACCATTAATGTTCAGAGATAGAATCTTAGTCTCTTCCAATCCTGTTTTACTTATATTTAGGTCTTGTTGCCCTTGTCGTTCTGGTTTCTTTTGGTTCATTAAATCTTTCTTCATTATTTTCCTTTCTTCCTCCTATCCCTCTATCTCTCTCCCTGTTCTGTATTTCTATCACCGTTGATCTTATGTCTCTTATTTCTCCTTCCTCTCTTATTTCTCTCTCCTCCACCTCTTCCTCACTACTAAAATTCCTATTGTAAAATTCTTCTGCTTTTTCAACCGTATCTATTCTAACTCTTTTTTCCTGCCACGAAATCATTATCCCCTCTGGCATCAGCCATCTAAAGTTGATATTGTGTCTAATCAGTTTAGAGGTCAAGAATTGATATGGCCTTCTCAACTCTCTCACCCTCCTCGGCACCTGTTTTAGCACCACTAATTGCCTTCCTCTATGTTCTATGAAGAATTTTGTCTCTAATTGATTTTTTAACAAATCTGACGTGGACTTCTTTTGGAAGGTTATGTCGTCTGGCATAGTTAGTATGTATTCGGTAAATTTCATCCATTTCTATTAACATTTCTTCCTTTCCAATTCCCAAAGCCTTCGCCAATATTTCCACCATCATCTCTGGCAGGTCTTCCCCTTTTTCTTCTTTTAAATTTTGAAAGCGCAGATAATGTGCCGCTTTCTCAGACTCTAGAAAGATAACGGTTATCTCCAGTTCTTTATTCGCTTGCATCAACCTCTCGTTCATTTCATCCACTCTTTTTTCCTCCTTCCCCATTCTTTCTTCCATCTCTTGAAGTTTTTGTTCATTCCTCATGATTTGGTGTTGGAAGGTTTCAAATTTTCCATCCATCGATTGTATTTTTTCTTTGAGCTCTCCCGTATCACTTTGTACCTCTCCTATCTCCCTTTTCAAGTCTTCATGGTTCTTTGTCATTGTATCTTGCATTTGTTGTAGCATGGCCTGTAAGTCTTTAAATGAATTAGATCTTTCTTTAGTCACTATGTCTTATATCGATCTTTGACCAGAAGGACTTGAAATAGCCGATGTGGACTGGACTACCTGTCTCCTCCCCGTCCCAGTCTTTGTTAGATTTGTAATACTTGTCATTTTTAACCACCTTTTAAGCCAATATTCCCACTTTGCTTCCCTTCTTACGTCTCCCTCCACTGCTTCGATACTGTTAATACACTTAACTTATTGTTATTATCTATTTTCTATCTTGTTTTTGGCTCTATTAGCCTAGTAGTACTAGTACAATGGTTTCCAAAAGGGGATTCTTATTTTCTTAGTTAACTATATCTATATCTTGCTATAGTTCTCTAATCACAGAAGAAATAAAGAAATATCAGTTTAACAATCACTTAAACATATACATTTATGTTAATATAAATATCACTAATTAATATTATTATTCTTATTATTCTCATATATGTATTTCCCCTCCTGGAAGATTATTCTTTCTTACAACAATTTATATATATAAATTGTTGCAAGATATATATATATATGTTTTTTGAGGTTTTCGCGGGTATTTGTATGTAGGTCTGTGGTTATTCGGGTTTTCTCCCGCGTGAAGTTGGAGATGTCATTGCAACGTTTCGACGAAGTCTCATTCGTCATCTTCAGGCTGATTATCAGGCTTGTGTCTTCAGCCTCGTGCTCCTAGAAGCTAGTCTCCCTTTATTTATTTATTTATTTATCAGTAAAAATATGTTATATATATATAACATAACTTTTTTCTAGGTATTTTCTTATCTTCAAAAAAACATTCTCTTTCCTGAAACAGAGTTCACAATCCAATTAATCAATTAATCTTTCCAAAAAAATTACTTATTCCTTCCCCCCCTCTTTTTCCCCAGATGCCAACTTTTATAAATTTCAATCTTCTTTTTGACCAGTAGGTGTCCCTCTTGTCTCTTCTATAATATAGCAGAAATGTTATCTCAATTCAAAATGTCAGCTCCCACAATTAGTCAGCTCTTTTTAGGTCAGCTCTTTTTAGCTATCAAAGTTGTTATGACAGTCTACTTTATATTTTCTTCTTCTGGAGTCTCACCCCGATCTCACCTTGGTTGCTTAAATAATCACGCTTTCTGTTTGTTCAACTTCCTCTTTTTCACCCGCACCTTCACTCGCTGCCTCAAATCACGAAGAGGAGAAACACTTTCCACCCTCCTTCTTTCTGGGGGCCCTTCTCTCCTTTAATCCACCACCTGGGGTCTTCTCCAGGAAATTCTTCTCACAAGAAAAAAAAGCTCACTCAATGTCACCGGAATCCAATTTCTCCAGGATTGGTCACTCCGTTGTCCCACTAGATTGCCGCCAGTCTCGTCCAGCTATCAGCTCTATACGACCACCATTACTGGTCGTCCTCTTCACCATCCGATCTCTCTGGTGCTCCTCCTGTCTCTCCGACCTGGACCGCTGTCCTAGATTTGGTTATCAGGACACCCCCTTCTTCTGATCCCCCTTCGAGGGATCTACGGCTCCAAAACAAGCTTATCAGATGGCTGGAAGCAGCTGTGTTACACGGAGCGCCATTTCACACATACCATTTGGCTCGGCAGCTGGCCCCTCTTCAGCCCATTCTCAATTATGGATTTTAAAAGTATTTTCTCCCAATATTTATTTTCTTGTCCCAAAAAGTACATTGAAGTTTTCATATTTTCAATACACATATACTATATTCCACCTTAGCTTTTCTTTACCAGTTTTTAAATTTTATTTTTTAGTTTCTTTCTGCACCTACAGTCTTACATAAAATATGAAATAAAAAAATACAGTGAAGCATTCAGAAGGGGATATTCTCACCTTCTAGAAGTTTGAGTGCTGATGTTTCAGTTCACAGTTTATGACTTCCAGAGAAGTGCTGAGAATATCAATAACCATTTGCCTGCACTAGAATTAAAGAAGTAACTTGTTCAACAATCTTCAAACCTTTTGTACAAGTCACTGATAAGGAAGGTCAGGAATATAAGTGAATGAATTTAATTATTTCTGATCTTTTATGAGCATAACTTGCTGTGCCTGTAAGTAGAAGTATTTTGAATGACCTATGAATTAGTTTGCTAAAAAAAAGAGTTAAAGGTAAACAGAATGACATAATGTGTTAGTAAAGCATATAATATGCCACTCCCAAAGATCTCATTCCCCGTAGCAAGGGAAAAGCACTTTGAACTAGTTTCTTTGTATTCTGTGTCTTGGGAATATAGCCTTAAGGAACACTGTCTCATACAATATCTTTACCTTTTGATTTCTCATTAAGAGCTGCCATACTGTATTTTAAATCTGAATTACACTTGTACAATATAATAACTGTTAGTATTCTACCTTTTTTCTCCTGTCTTTGGGTTATCTTCTGCTGAGTTGAAGTGTTCTTCACTTATCCTTGAGTCAGCAGAAGCTAATACTGGCATGACATTTGCCATTCTCATTGCTGATCCATATGTTGCCACGGTTGTCAACATTCTCAACAATCATTTGATTTCCTCAAGTATTGATAATGATTGGCACCTTGAGACTGCCATTCAGTGGAGTTGGAAGAATGGGGTACATTTAAAATTAACTTAAATCTGTCTTATTCATGCCTTGGTGATGAGATAGGCCAGTGAACCTTTTTGGCACCAAGACTGCTTCATCCTGTAAGTAGTTTAAAACTTCTGCTTATGAATTTCAAACAGCTTAACCAAACATTTTCAATAAATCTTTGAATTCCAGAGAAAATAAGTAGAAATAATATTCTTATTCTGAAATAAAGAGAAAATGATTGACATAAGCAATATTTGAAAAGCAAGACAGCAGAATTCTTAGAACTATTAATGACAAATGATTAAATTGTCAGCTAACAATAAAAATAATCATTAACCCAAAACATCAGCTACATAGTAGTTGCACATTTCATACATTTCAGTAACATGTCGATGCATCCTGTGAATTTGATCACAAATTGGTATTTTAGCTTGGCAATAAGTCGGTATTCAGAAGGCGGTTCTTTCTACTTATTCTTGGCTGGAAGATCTTGATTTGGCCATAATCTTCCCAGCACTTCCTCTATGGGGTTATTCAGGTTCAAACAAAAATTACTTTAAAGACATAACTAGCAGTATGCCTTTTTATTCCCCTGTTGAAAAAGAAATATAGGGGACTTACTCAATAATATGTGTGGGAGAATAAATATGGGAATAGGGAGCTTTAATTCTTTGCCTCCTACTGCTATTCAAACCTAGATCACGGGTGGGCCTCCAATTTGTATTATTCTTCCCAAATCCATTCAAACTTATATTCCATTCCCTCTTCCATTGTCTTCATTCTGCATAAAAGGGTAGCAATTGAAAGACTGTGACAGGCAAAAATTCAGAAAGACATACCATACATAGTTGCAAGACATCTAGCTTGTTCATAGCAGGGAGTTGTGCAAAATTAAATTAACCTAATGTGAATAAAGACAAAGTTGGAGAAATGGATAGTTAGAAGATCATGTATGAATACATGGATTATTAATGCCATTTGGTTTCTCTGGTTATTCATATTCTCAGCAAGAGATTTCCCCAGAATCATTGCTCTGGCTGGCATACTAATTTATGGAATGAATGTTAGTGATTTTATTTAATGAGAAAGCACTTAGCTTTCCTTTAAATTCAGATGTACGTACAATTAACTTTTCTACATAAACTTGAGGCTAGGCTGTGATTATGCCGTACACATAGATCTTTCTCATAGGATGGGATAAACATTATTGACAATTGGCAACTACACAGTGATCAAAATCTACAACTAAAGCTGGCCAACTATGATGTTTTGATGATGATCATGCAGTAAAGTATTTGAGTGAAGATTTACTATTTTACCATTGAATATGCTAGACAGGACAGAGATGGACCAATGTCGATGCACTTTAAACATCCAAATGCTAATAAAGGTTAATAATATTATACAATCGAATCTTTCTTCAAATAAATATAAAACATTTTCTTCAACTGTAACATTTCCCATGTCTTTCTCAATACTTTCATGTAAACTGGAGGAAATCAGAAAGTGGGCGTGTGCATTCTTTGAAGGTTCTAGCACTGATGATGTTACCTACTTTGGGGAATAGAATAGAATGGAATGGAATGGAATGGAATGGAATGCAGCAAGGTTTCTGGATAGAATAGAATAGAAATAGGAATAGGAATAGGAATAGGAATAGGAATAGGAATAGAATAGAATAGAATTCTTTATTGGCCAAGTGTGATTGGACACACAAGGAATTTTTCTTTGGTGCTTTGGTAATGAAACGTCTGCAAGAAAACAAACAAACTCAGAGAGCACCAAGGACTCCTCATTTCAACCCTGAGCTACAAATATTCTCCTTTAGAGTTTCGATCTTTTCTTCAACATGTATTGTTGAACACTGTTAATGCTGCTAACTTGGATATTTTTTTGGACTCAAAGAATCATTCAGGCACCCCACTACACATTAGCAACAGCAACAATTATCCGCAAATGTATCCCCAATTACATAGAATAGAATTTCCTGAGGGAGTTTGCTGCAGAAAACAGCCAGGACATTTAGCACATACTGATTTATTAATGGTAGGTAATAAATCTTGATAATAAATTGATAATAAATCTTCTCCGGTAACATTGCACTGCTAACCAGGGCATACAAAACCTTTGCCAGACCAATTCTCAAATACAGCTCATCTGCCTGGAATCCACACTGTATATTAATATACAATACGGTGTTTCCCCGAAAATAAGACCCTGTCTTATATTTTTTTGAACCCTGAAATAAGCGCTTGGCCTTGTTGCTATGCACTCAAAAGCCTGATTGGGCTTATTATCAGGGGATGTCTTATTTTGAGGGAAAAAAACATTTGATAGACCAATTCTCGAATACAGCTCATCTACCTGGAATCCGCACTGTATATTAATATAATTGAACGAATCCAGAGGTATTTCACGAGAAAAGTACTCCACTCCTCTGCTCACAACAGAATACCTCTTGCCACTAGGCTTGAAATTTTGGGCTTGGACAACCTACAACTATGCCGCCTATGGTCTGACCTAAGCATAGTACACAAAATTGTCTGCTACAATGTCCTACCTGTCAATGACTACTTCAGCTTCAACCGCAATAATACATGGGCAAACAATAGATACAAACTCAAGATAAACTGTTCCAAACTCGATTGCAGAAAATACGACTTCAGCAACAGAGTTGTTAATGCCTGGAATGCACTACCTGACTCTGTTGTTACATCCTCAAACCCCCATAGCTTTAACCTTAAACTATCTACTGTGGACCTCACCCCATTCCTAAGAGGTCTGTAAGGGGGCATAAGCGCACCAGCATGCCTATCGTCCCTGTCCTACTGTCCCCATTTATTCGTACTCATTTCCTGTGTTCATGTCCATGTTTATATTTATACCTGTTATCTCGTATATGTTCGACAAACTAAATAAAATAAAATAAAATAAATATAATAATGACATTGACTTGCTAGGAGAAAATCTACCCATGCTTTTTTATGCCTTTTTGGAAGAATTCTAGAGGTTTACCCAAAGATTTTTGGGGGGGATTGTATACAGCCTAGGTTTTATATTGTGAGCATAGTATGGGTTAAAGGAAGAATAGAATGGACAGGAGAAATAAGTTTCACATAGAAGGTCATTTAATTCTCTGCTTCCAGATGGCTACTGAACTTTCTCACAATCTAAAACATGCTTTTCTCATAAAATTTCTTTTCCCCAGGCATCTCTATGTAGTTCTCCCTCAAAAATATAATATTTTAGTTTCCCAAAATACTCCTATTGTTTCTGCTTAAGGCAGCGGTTCTCAACCTGTGGGTCGCGACCCCTTTGGGGGTCGAACAACCATTTCACAGGGGTCGCCGCGCGCGTTAGCCCGCCATCTTGCTGCCACTGTCACTGCAGGGGTGAAAAGGTCCCGGTTCGGCCGTGCTGCGGGTCGCCGGACAGCTGGTAGCCCGGACGCCGCCATTTGAGTTCTTCTATCCTCTGCGCATACGCAGAATTCATGCGCAGGGAGGGGGCGGAGGTCGCAGGGGGGTCGCGGCATTAGAAAGGTTGAGAACCACTGGCTTAAGGGAACCATATTTATCTCTGCATTTAGGAAAAAAGGGGGTTACCACTATCACTCATTTTAAAAGAAAACATGGGAAGCTTAAGAACATATAAACCAGGATAAAAGGAAGAAAAGGAAATCATCTAATGTGTCTATATTTAGTTCTTAGTTTACAAACAGCAAAATGGAAATTTGTGGCCATTTGTTTTTTGACATTCAAATTTCAGCAAGGAGCAACCCCCAATCACTGTCCTTATAATTTTGTGCATTGTAGCTGCAAGGACAGTAGCAGAACATGGTCCCATTCCTGAGGTGGGATAAAACTTGGGCAGCAGGATTTCAGGTGAAAGGAGGCTCTCCAGATGTAGGAGATCTGATGAAAGAATGGGTCAAATGGCTATGTGGATAAACCTGTGGGGCTGAAGGGAAACATTTAGAGATATCTTACATGACATATCCAAAATATTTCATGTAAGGAAAACAAAAGATTGCATCGAATTGTTAAAAGTTACGTGCAACATTAAGAACTCATTCCTGATCAATCTTTTCTTTTGCCTGTCTCATCAGTACATGACCAGATACAATTGGTTGGACCTGTCAATGAAGAAAAGCAGATTTTCTAAGAAGAATGACAGTGATGAAACCATAACAGGTGTAGTGCAATCCTACGCATAACTATTCAAAACGAAGTCTTGCTGGGTTCAGTAAGGTCTCCTCCCAGACTGTATAGCAGTTTTTCCTAATGCAGAGACTTCTAGCCTCTATCAGCTCTACACTTGGTTATTTCCTGGAGTTACTAAGTGATGTAATCCAAATCCATTGAAGGACACTTGGTGAATAATGGCATGAGTATTGAATGGAAACCAAAGAAAGCAAACCAAAGCACATGTTTTCAAAAGTAATTTTCACCTATTTTGATGAGTTTTACTTCTATGAAACTGAGTACAGCTGTGTAGTATAGGAAACTAAAATGTTTATTATGTGTAACTTCAGGCTACATGCAAGGCTGGTGGTAGGTCATTATCAGTCTTTTAATATACTATCAATATGTTAATATATTTTTCTGCATTATTTATTTTTAAGGCATACTTCCTTGTGTTGATATTTTGGGAAAGATATTATAAGTAATTTTAATATCCAGGAATTGTTAGTTTATTGTTAGTTTAATAGAATTGTACCACAGATCCCTTATGACTTTAATAGAAATATTTAGGGCAATGTATACTGATCATTGACTTTTTTTTTTTTAAATCTAGCTTTCATGAGAGAATTCTTAGACCAGCTCAGTGGTCACAAAAGTTGTGCAAATTTGTCTGCAGGATGGTAAACAAAAACAAACACAGCGATTGATGCAACGGCTGTGTCTCCATTTTTAAAATAAAAATCCATCTGTTTCTTAAATGAATGTTTTTAAATATAAAGGCTGCAGAGAATTTTATTTATAAAACTGAACCTGGTAAACTTAATCTGAATTTCTCTCATTCCCCTTCCTCAACTTCAGTTCCTCTTTTGTTTCTTTTTTGCTTGATAAATTCTAGAGAATTCAAAAAGATTCTGTCACCACTGAGTTGATTTAAGAAAAGAATTTTCTAATCTGAAAATATCAATACATATATTTTCTTAGATAGATGGGCATCTCCTTCTAGACTCTTAACAATTTTCCCTTTAGTAAAAGCTAGTCAGAGTAGGAAACTATTTGCTTGCCAGCTGCCCAGACTACACAGCTTATTGTGTTTCCATATTTGCTGACCTTGAAGATAACAAATAGGTGTAAAGGACATTCGGTGCTTTCCACTGCTATCATTATGGTTCTTTGTTATATTGCAGGAGAAGCATTAACATTATAATGTGAGAACAGTAGAACTGGTAAAAGAGATGCCCAAACCTCCTGGATATATTAAAACATTGCCTATTAAAGCTTTGGCTTATATTTGCTGTCTTGAATAAAGGACAAGATTTTAACCCCATCCAGGCCATAACTATGCATATGGTATCCACTATTAGAGAGCACTTGTAAGCAGCTCTTTCCATCTTCTAGTACCGCTATGTAAGTCAAGAGAACACAGAGTGTAGTAGGAAGCCTTCCAGCACACAAAATGTTTCCACATGAATTGCAGCTAGCTAAACTAAATGCAATTTTACTTAAGTCCTGACCATATTTAGAGGAGTAAAAATGCTATTCATCAGTGCTTGCTAGTTGGAATTTATACATGAAGGTTTTACCTGAACAGATTAACTCATGGCTCTGTTCCAAGTTCTAGTAATGCAAATGAAGTAACCCAGTGGTGGGTTGCTCCCGGTTCGGCCCGGTTCTTAGAGCTGGTAGTGGCGGCGGCGGCGGGAGGCTCCGCCCACCTGCCCGGGTCGCTTCTGCGTGCGCGCGAACCGATAGTAAAGGGTTTTAGAACCCACTACTGAAGTAACCTCTTCTGCAACATTAAAGAGTAGAGGCTTAGCCAAAAGAATGCAAGCATGGTGGGAGCAGGTTACCATGCTTTCCTCCAGCACCTCACCATGGCTCATGAAGTGCAATTCCTGACACTTCCTTGTTGCATGTTTTCACAAACCTAGCCCAAGATGTCTGCTTTTCTGCCTGTTCATATAAGGAGCCAGGGTAATGTTGGGAAAAGATTGTAAACTAACAAGTACAAATCACCATTGCTGGAATGTTGGTTGATGAGAATGGGAGCAGCCAGTAGTTCCTGCTGATGATAATCATTTATAGTACATTAGTGCACAGCTTCTGTCCCAGAGTTAAAGTCATAGTTTTTAAACAAGATAGAATAAAATAGACTTTGGAAAAATCTATTTAGGAACAATATGGATGGGATTTGTGCATGCCCAAATTTTGGTTTGATCATATTTCCATGATGGCCTTAGCCTCTCCCTCACAAGATTGTGCAGGGTTCCCTTAGTAACCACCCTTGTGAAACTTCACTTTCTGCAGAAAGGATTACAGATTGCAGATCTGGCTGTTAGCCATATCAAGATAGATCATAATGGTTCTACTTTGAAAACAGAAACTCTTGTGATCTATCAAGGAAGGAAATTCATTCATTCATTCATTCATTCATTCAGTCAGTCAGTCAGTCAGCCAGCCAGCCAGCCAGCCAGCCAGCCAGCCAGCCAGTCAGTCAGTCATTTATTCATTCTTCCCCTCCCATTTCATTCAAGAGCTCAAGATAGGGTATATTATGTTCCTGCCTCCCATTGTTTTGCCATAGCAAACTCCTTAAGAGGTAGTTTGGCTTGACAGATAGTGACCAGCTCAAAATCACTGGGGTTCTGGAACTGAAATTAGATTTGAATTTAGGCCTCCCCAGGCCAGCCTTGCACTTTAGCCACTATATCACACTGGTTCACTTATTTCTGATTGAGGTGAGCAGGGTGTCCTTATATGAGCCCCTTATGAGACTAAATATAAATCCTTTATTACATTTTTTTCAAATACAGCTTACTTACCAAAGAGAGTTTTATTTTTATAAATTTTCAAAAATAAAATTTGTATAATCAGCTATTGAAAATTACCATGGAAATTGGTTACTAAACCACATGTAGAGAAGAATAATGGCCAGCTGGCATTATCTACATAATCCAACAACACTGTTAGACAATCTTCATTAATCAAAAAGTACAAAAAATCCTGATTAACCAAGTTTTTTTTCAATGCGCTTATTTGATGTGATTATATAAAAGCCATGGGAGTCAGGACAAGGGAGATAAAATTTGGATAAACATCAATCAAATACCAAATGATATTTTTTGTTTTATATTTTTATTAAGCATCATGGAGAAATACAAAAACAAACTAGGGGGAAAAAAGTAGGACAAAAAATAAGTGTTCACTAAGTGAACAAAGAAAAAGAAGCATCATAGAATTAAATAAGAATTTTCATTTATTTTATTAATTTTACATAGCAATAGCACTTATATACTGCTTCATAGTGCTTTTACAACCCTCCCTAAGCGGTTTACAGAGTCAGCATATTGCCCCCAACAATCTGGGTCTTCATTTTACCGACCTCGGAAGGATGGAAGGTTGAGTCAACCTTGAGCCGGTGAGATTTGAACTGCCGAACTGCAGCTAGCAGTCAGCTGAAGTAGCCTGCAGTGCTGCACTCTAACCACTGCGCCACCTCGGCTCTAATAACTGAATATATTATTTCATTTTTAAAACTAATGCAGATTTGTTGTTCAGAGCCAAGTAAATATCTACTGTAATAATAAAACATGACACAAATTATGAAATAAGTTTAGGAATTACAGTAATTTCTACTAAATTGAATCTCAAATAATATTTCATGCTTTAATTTAGGAATCCACGTAAATTCATGGGGAAAAATTAAGCATTTACAAAATTTTTCCCTGCAATTATTTTTTATGAATGAAATACATATGCAGTGTATGATTAGTCATACATCACATTATGATGTATGACTAACAACAAAGAGCCATAGTGGTTAGAATGCAGTATTGCAGGCGAACATTGCCAACTGCCAGCAGTTTGATCCTGACCGGCTCAAGGTTGACTCAGCCTTCCATCCTTCCAAGATCAGTAAAATAAGGACCCAGATTGTTGGAGGCAATATGCTGACTCTGTAAACTTCTTAGAGTAGGCTATAAAGCACTATCGAGCAGTATATAAGTCTAAGTGCTATGGCTATGATAACAGCGATAGTACAAGAGCAAATGAAATGGGGTAGCAGTGGGACTCCTTCTTTCTAACTGCAGGTGGATAATTTCCTTAGATTGTAGCTTGAGGTTCTGGTTGGAAAAGGTTAGCATAAACTTTCTTGTATTTAATAATGTAGAATCTATAGCCATAGATGTATGCTCTTAACTACAATGGAGCCAAAATAATAAAACATGCATTATGTCATAACATCCAATATGTCATTTGCCTCTGCTTGCTCTGCAAAGTCAATTATGGCTTTTGTGCATCCCTATTTCCTATGCAAAATTTATTTATTTAAATTATGATTGCAGTTCACTTTGTTAGTGTCACAAGTAGCTAAATCCATCAGTTTTCCCACTACTAACCTTTATGTTTGTCACCATCGCAATGGCGATGTGTTGTTAACTTATGATTAACAGGGTTCCTTTGGGAAAAACCTTGGACACTGAAAGTTAAATTTAACCTTTCTAAGTTTATAAAATCATGTGAACTTGGAATATATTTGCAGTTACATTTTTTGCCAACCAACACAAGCTATGAAAAGATAATGTTGCCATACATTAAAAAAAACAAACCATGAGCCATACACTCATACACAGTAAGGACCGTAACAGTGACTATGTAGGACAGATAGGTAGAAGGTTGACAGAGTACATCCATGAACACCATCTAGAAATCAGAAGACAAATGAAAACAGCAGACTGTGAGAAGAGAGGGTACCTACGTAATCCTTTAGGATTTCTCCCTAGCCAGCACAGCAACTATTGAGTATAAAAGCTGAGTGTAAAGGCAGCTGGATATGGTGGTGTTGATGTGTGTGTTCCTATGTGGAAGTACAGCAACCTAAAACAGACAGGAAAAAAAGATACTGTTCTACAGCAGTAGGACTTATGAGGAGGAGTAATTGGAGGAGCAGTAGGAGGAAATATAATAGAAGTGGGAAAGAGTGGAGTAGTGGGCATTGAGTACTAGCCTTTGAATGCTTGTGTAGGTGTTGCTTAGGGACCTGTGTTGTTGTGTAGTTCTCTTGAATTTTGGAGCCCACTGCCTTGGGTATATGTAAAAGAATCTGTGACAAACAATCAAGCAGAAAACAATACAGGTAGTCCTCGATTTACAACAGTTCATTTAGTGACCAAAGTTACAACAGCAATGAAAAAAGTGACTTATGACCATTTTTCACACTTAAGACCATTGTAGCATCCCCATGGTCACGTGATTTACATTTGGATGCTTGACAACTGACTCACATTTATGATGGTTGCAGTGCCCTAGAGTCTGTGATCCCCTTTTGTGACCTTCTGACAAGCAAAATCAATGGGGAAACCAGATTCACTTAACAACATCGTTACTAATGTAAGAACTGCAGTGATTCACTTAAAATGTGAGAAAAGTCATAAAATGGGGCAAAATTCACTTAACAAATTTCTCACTTAGCAACATAAATTTTGGGCTCAATTATGGTCGTAAGTTGAGGACTACCTGTATCCTAATCAAGTAACTACCAAGGAGAAACACACACACACACACACACACACACACACACACACACACACTGGCAATGCTGTATATCAGGGGTGTCAAACTCACGGCTCACGGGCCGGATGCTTCACACACTGGCCACACCCACGCCTGGTTTAGTGAACGGGGAAAAAGTCACGATACATCACGTGACAACGCCATGACAACGCGAGTTTGACACACCTGCTGTATATTGTATATAACTGTATATAAATAGGGAGCAAACTCATACTTCCTAGCAATGATCATCTAGCTACTAATTTCTGTTCACATCCAATCTTCTGTGGGGAAAATGGTTGGAGTTTTGACATAGAATCTGCTTTCTCTGTAGCTCTTACGCTTTTGTGTTTAAAATCTCTTTTTTAAAAGGGTGCTTTTAAGAATTCCCTGTACGTTCCTTTTCTGAACCTTGTCAACAGCCATACTTAGAAACAGTTCATTCACAGAGCAGGGAAGTACTTGATTTTTATGGTTATATAAATATTAGGCTTCGTTTTGTTTCATAGTATGAAAAATCTAGAGGCTATTGAACAGTATTTTTAGTGGACATGGCCACCCTGAAAAGATACAAATGTTTCTCATTGAGTTGTTTCTTATTGGGACTAGCAGCCACAGATGTTGCACAGATGATCAGAGTGTCTTCTACTTGGGAGGCACTTGCTTCTACAAACACCAGATGCTTCTAAATTTTTAAATCTTACAACAAGGTCAATATTTTATAAATACAACCATGGGATTTTTCCAGTCAATTGTATCATTTCCCCCTCATGCTTTTCATTTTTATAGTAAAGGGTGATCCTCATAGTCATGTTAATGTGCTTTCCTCTAGTCTGTGGGGCAGCACAGAAATATGCTGGCATAGTTTATGCTACCTCATTTTGAATTTCCATGCTACCTCTGCAAATATACCACCGTCTAGTACTGTCCTCATAGATATAATGTAAAACTTAAGGAAAGTGATTCATAGAATATCTGGCATTACTGACTAATGAGTATTATAAACATCTAATCCATGGCTAGGGTGTAGAAAAACAATTTTCTCCTCCTTTCCCAGACAGAATTCTTCGCGAGCTGCACTGGCTGCCGATTGGGCTCCGGTCACAATGTAAGGTGTTGGTTATTACCTTTAAAGCCCTACATGGCTCAGGACCAGTTTATCTGCATGACTGCCTTCTCCCACACTCCTCCCAATGACCAGTGAGGTCGCACAGGGTCGGCCTTCTTCAGATCCCGTCAGCCAGACAGTGACCATTCATTTCAAAGAGCTGTGAAAACCTGCTACTTACATATATTTTAACCAATCCAAATCCTAATCTGGATTTAAACCAGATTTAATAGCCAGCTAGGGAGATCACAACTCTCATCCCCAGCCAGTCCTGATGGCTTTGGGGGATGTTGGGCGGCATACAAATTTTATTAATAAATAAATAAATAAATAAATCAGGCCCTGTAGGTTCTGAATAATAAGCTTGATCTTTTGAGATAAGGCAACAGAATATAATTTTTAATGTGTGCCAGTGTACTCACAGTAAAATATGACAATAAAGGTTATCTTATCTTATTTTATCTGTAGGAGATAGCAGTAGGGATATCTTCAGGCTAACCCATGTGGTAGCTGTTTTCTACCAGGGGAACTAGCATCTGATGGTTTGGGTTGTGCCCGTATCAGCTGCTATTTTAACAACAGAACCTACTCCCTATGGATCATATCCTATGAAGTCTTATCCATAGGGAGGTAAGTTTTGCTTAATTGCAAGGGTGCAGGGTCGGTTTATTTATTTATTTATTTATTTATTGAATTTATTTGCTCCCATCTCATAAGGAAACGACTCTGGGCAGCTTACAGCATTAAAAATCCTAACAAATGTCTCTCAAAAAATACAAATAGAACTCCCAATCAAGATACAATTATAGTTAAAAGATGGGGAGAGAGGGAATAGGATGCAGGGGGGGGATCTGGCAGAGCCAGCTGTTCAGGTTCCCACGGAAGGTCAAATGGGTGAAAGCCAATCCCACCTCAGGAGGTAGATGTTCCAAAGGGTAGGAGCCATGGCAGAATAGGCCCTTCTGGACCCTGCCAGCGGGAATTCCTTGACCAACAGGGCCCACAGTAAGCCTCCTCTGGCAACGTGGTTGGGGCAGGCCAGTCCAGTGGGTTATTTTGCTTCTTCTGGAAGTGTCCACCTATTATGCTTTATAGCCACAACGTATGTTTTCAACAAATCAGCTGACTATCAGGGTGCATATGGGGTGGGATGGAGCTATATTTCTCCCCAAATGTTCTCTTTTCTTGATATCTAACAAATGAAGGGAGGACTAATGAAAGAGCTGTGGTGGCTCAGTGGTTAGAATGCAGTATTGCAGGAGAATTCACTGCTCACTGCCAGCAGTTCGATTCTGACTGGCTCAAGGTTGACTCAGCCTTCCCTCCTTCAGAGGTCAATAAAATGAGGACCCAGTTGTTGGGGGCAATATGCCGACTCTGTAAACCACTTAGAGAGGGCTGTAAAGCACCATGGAGCAGCATATACTAAGCCTAAGTGCTATTGCTAATGCTATTATAATGGAATCATTGCATACATTTTTATGCATTGTGACAAGAAAAAAGGGGAAATACTATTAAAAAGGGGGCGGGTGTAAATTCTGATATGCCCTGACTCTGTTGTAGAAACAGAATAAAACACAAGCGGTGTCAAGAGGATATGTCTTAAAAAATAGTTAATGAAGCATCCCCACTATGGTTAGCAGAATAAAAGATAAGCCCTAAATTTAATCTGTTTATTTGTTTTTGGAGAAGAGGAAAGAAAAATGAATATTAATATTAGTTACAGCTAGGCTATTAATGTTACAAGCATTATAATTTTTGGGCTTTTTCCATTCAAATATAAATATAACATTGAAAATGAGGAGTTAAAGATGAGGCATATATCAAGGTATTTGTTATATAATAAAAGCTTCAGTCTTAAATTAAAATAAAAGATATTAAATCTCCATTGCATTGTCACTTGTGTGTGTGTGTGTGTGTGTGTGTGTGTGTGTAGAAAAAAAGCTGTGAGTTTCTGACTTCCCTTAAAAGTCAAAAGTGTGTGTGTGTGTGTGTGTGTGTGTGTGTATACAGTATATATATATGAGACTTCGTCGAAACGTCGCAACCACATCTCCAACTTCATGCGGGAGAAAACCCGAATAAACATAGACATATGTATGTATGTATGTATGTATGTATGTATGTATGTATGTTTATTCGGGTTTTCTCCTGCGTGAAGTTGGAGATGTGGTTGTGACGTTTCAACGAAGTCTCATTCGTCATCATCAGGCTGGTTATCAGGCTTGTGTCTTCGGCCTCGTGCTTCTAGGAGCAATGCGAGAATTGCAGCTGTTTCTTCCTTTTAACTGCCAGTGGGGTTTGAACTGATAGGGTGGGAGCTTGGCTGTGTTCTGATTGAGTGGAGGTGTGTTAAGATTGGTTGGAGGCTTGGATGTGTTCTGATTGGGTGGGGGTCAGTTTGCTTCATGTATGGATTAGAGGGGTTTGGAGTGGTTAATGATGCAGCTGTGGTCTGGCTTCTGGTTTGTGGTCGTGACTCCATAGTGTGGGTTTGGGTTTGTTTTTTGCGTGGGTGTTTGGTAGTGGTATCCTGTGTGGTTTTAGCACAGATCAACTCTGTAGCCAAGACACTCATCTCCAGAACAAAACTCGTTTATTCATGCTATGTGGGCGTTTTTCTATCTCTATGGCTTCTCTGATTATTCTGTTGTAAAAGTGTTCTGTTTTGGCGATAGTTCTGGTTTCTTTAAAGTTTATGTTGTGTCCTGTGGCTTTGAGATGTTGGACCAGGGAAGAAGTTGGTTCCTCTTTTTTGATTGAATTCTTATGTTCTTCAATGCGTGCACTTATTCTTCTGCTGGTTTGTCCGATGTAAGTGGTGGGGCAGGTGGTGCAAGTGGTGGGGCAGGTGGTGCAGGTGGTGCAAGTATACGACAAACCAACAGAAGAATAAGTGCACGCATTGAAGAACATAAGAATTCAATCAAAAAAGAGGAACCAACTTATTTTATTTATTTATTTATTTATTTATTTGCAAAGCATGTATATGGTTACAGGTAAAGTATAAATATTAATATGAGTATATAATAAGTACAAACATAGTTTGAGTACATTTTTTTCGAGTACATATTTTCGAATACATGGGGACTTTAGGACAGGGACGGTAGGCACGCTGGTGCACTTATGCACGCCCCTTACAGACTTCTTAGGAATGGGGTGAGGTCAATGGTAGTCAGTTTAAGGTTAAAGATTTGGGGGTTTGGGGAAGTAACTATAGAGTCGGGTAATGTATTCCAGGCATTGACCACTCTTCTTCCCTGGTCCAACATCTCAAAGCCACAGGACACAACATTAACTTTAAAGAAACAAGAACTATCTCCAAAACAGAACACTTTTACAACAGAATAATCAGAGAAGCCATAGAGATAGAAAAACACCCACATAGCATGAATAAACGAGATGACACCTCCCGCCTACCAGCCATTTGGAAACCCGCACTTACTGACAAACGTGTCCCTAACACAAAGAATGACACCAGACCCACACTCACGAAAACCACACAGGATACCACTACCAAACACCCACGCAAAAAACAAGCCCAAGCCCATACTGCTGAGTCACGACCACAAACGAGAAGCCAGACTGCAGCTGCATCATTAACCACTCCAAACCCCTCTAATCCATACAGGAAGCAAACTGACCCCCAACCAATTAGAACACAGCCAAGCCCCCA
>QLTV01003281.1:475644-510805 GCA_003457575.1 Thermophis baileyi | reverse complement strand
CCTGGCCGCACAGTCCGCTGCCTCACCGCCATCTGAATTGCGCAGGTCTAGTAGGGCTTCATAACGCCCCGCCTACCTGCGTGATTACGTATGCTGGACAGCTCCATCCAGGAGGGGAGGGGTGTTATGTTCTAACTGTTTCAACTGTGTTGCATGGTTCCAACCAGGTCCAGCGTTTGAGCGGGAAAAAGCTCAAACGCTATTGGCTGGTCTGTCTGACAGCTCCCTATAAAAGGGCAAGCTGTCAGACTGCTCTTTGCTGGTTGCTTACACAAGAGCTGAAATAAAGAGCTGCTTTGGAAGTCTGTCTCCTGTCATCTCTACCCACTATCTAACAGGAACCACTATTGAGAAGTTCTCCATGTCCTCACCCCATGAACCTCAGAAAGGACATAATATCAGCATGCCCTTTTATGATGATTAAAGTGGGTGGGCATATTTCTGTCCTGTTAAGGCACCACCTGATAGAAATTGCTGCTGCACCATACACAAATCTAAATGGGGCATTTAGCCAACAACGTACCAGAACCTGTGGAACAACTTGGAAGCAGATGTTATTCTGCAGGGTATGAAATGAGTTTGATCCGCAAACAGTCTAGATGATTTTACATCATCTATAATTTCCAAATCAACTCCAAAGATAGCTCCACATCGAGCAGATTGTAGAAGTCTAACCATGTGGTGAACATGAGTTCTTGGGCAATTTGTTATCGGACATCCAAGTACAAGGAGAGTTGTAACTGAAGAATCACTAAAACTCAGAAAAAGGTCCCCCCCCCGGAGCAACAGCATCTATCTGGTATTTAAGCAGGAGTATAGGAAGACTCTCAAATCATAGAACCACTCCTTCAAAGAAAGTGTGACCCATTCAGTACCCAGAAACTGAGATAAATGTTTGGGTGCCAAATGCCCCAATGTTGTTATTGTTATAATGGTTGGTCAAACAGTCAGGCAGATGTTTAGTGTGGATTTGACATTTTGGACTACCAGTCCTTGCATCTGGATAATTTTTTTATCTACAAAGAAACTTACACACATTTTTTGGTGTGCTTGTTAGCGCTTTGTTTCATCCTTCTTTCCTTAATACAACCAATTTGGTTGGTTTTTTCCCCATACCCCTAACCCTCTTTTCTATTCCAGACAACTCTACCTCTTTCCATCTTCCTCCAATTTTCCACATATTTCCCCCTATTGTACTGTCTCCAATTGTGTGCCACCCAAATTGCTTGTCTTTCTTCCACTGTAATCTTTCTCTTGTTGTTTTCCGACTCTTTCTAATATTTGCACTAAAACTTTCTTGTCTCTTCCCTTCAAACCCAATCTGCTAAATCCCAGAGACCTGACTATTCCTTGCCAACAAATCCTGAACCTAAAATTAAATCCCCACACTGGGCTTTGTATATTGCCAATTGTTTAAATAAAGAAAAAAAATTATAAAGACCATTTAAAATGATCAAACCATTATGTTCCAAAGTGTGAATTTCACTTAAAATTTCACTTCTGTCATTTGCCTAAAGTTCAGGCTGTACAGAAGGAACAAGTTGGCATTCATTTGTTGTTTTTGTCAAATCTGACAATATCTATTAATAAGACATTTGATTATAACTTGCCTTTTCAGATTCCCAAATGCAGCTGGAACCTGTTTTGTTTTTGTTTATAGCCAAGGCCCTTAATTTGCACTTGATTATACCCAGTCTTTTTAGGCAGTTAGGCCAAATGCTGGAAGATCCTAAATGCTGGCAACACTCACAGAAATCCTAATTTCTGCACAATGTTATAATTATTGTATTCCAGGAAGATTAGCATAATAAAAGGAACACTTATGGCAGAATATCAAAAGGAGTCTGGTAGCACCTTTTCGGACTAACAAATTTTTATTAAAGCACATAAGCTTTTGTGAACTACAATTCACTTCTTCAGATGCTATAGCTCACAAAAGCTTATGGCTTTTAATAAAATGTGTTAGTATGAAAAAAGTGCTACCATGCTCCTTCTGATTTTTGGCTACAAAAATCCTACAATGTCTATTAGGGCAAAATAAAACCAGATTGTGAGGAGGAAAAAATTCCTTTTGGTCATAATCAATTTTCATACTATTAAGTGGAATAAAGCTTCACAGTTTTGCACTCTTTTTCAGTAAATTTATCTCAGTTCTCTCTTCTCCAACCTTTTTCTTCTTGTGAGCATTCTTGGAATTGTCAAATATCTTGCTGACTCTTTTACAAAATGGTTTGAACATGTCCAGGCAGAAAGCTGCACAAAAATCTCAGTACACCAAAATGCTAAGTGACTTCCTTTGTAGCACCCCTTCCTTAGGATGGTCCCTGCTATCCCTTGGTAGATCAGCATGTAAAATAATTAATTGAATTAAGTCCCATTTGGACTCCAGAAGCAGTCTTGAAAATAAAGATGGTGCTAAAAGCTAGTGCTTTGCTTTGCAGCAATGCCACCTTCTTCCTCTTAAAATTAAAAATACCTCCCCCTCTGCACCAGGGGTGGGTTCCAACTTACCTTGCTGCCGGTTCGCTCCCTCCCGTGCCGCGTGGGTGCACCTTGTGGGCGTGCGCGCTTTGCGCATGCACGCATGTGCAGTAACAAAAAATCCAGGGAAAAAAAAACAAAGCCTAAAAAAGGATGGCGACCGCATGCACAGTGCTGGAAGTTGGCTTCTGCGCATGCTCAGAAGGAAAAATAAATAAAAAAAATAAATAAAAAAATAAAAAAAATTAAAAAAAAATTAAAAAAAGATGGTGGCCCCCACAGACTGGCACCGACCGATCCGGTTCGGTGACATCATCTTGACATCTTGATGTCACCAGCGGGCCACTACCGGTTCGGGAGAACCAGTCCGAACCGGGAGGAACCCACCCCTGCTCTGCACCAAGGTGTTCCCATTGCAAAACAGGAAACATGGAAGTAGCCATAGGCAAATTGGTGCTCCCAGATGTCATATGAACCCTTCACTGAATAAAAACATTCCAAAGTTCAGACTGTTCATATATATGATATGAACATGTTTTAAATCTATGTAGCAATTTTTGTGATATCTCCCCCCCAAGAGCAAATAGGGGTACAGAAGAGAAACTCTCTCTCTCTCTCTCCCATTCCATTCCATTCCATTCAATCCATTCCATTGAATCCTATATTCAATTCAACCAATCATATATCCAAATACACTTAGCCTTTTTCTCATGCTTTCTTTCTGCTCTCTGCATATATATTAAGGAGAAGAGTTGCTCCCTCAGGCTCCCTGTATCCAAAGCTATAACCTTGAGCTTTGTAAACCATAGCTTGTTGCTTTTCACACACCATGATCTCTCTCCTTGATTGACATCAAGTCTATTTATGAAATGCTGTGAACAAGAAGTAACAATTTCAGTGCCCTCTCCAAGTTGTTGCCCTGTACAATTCCTGCATCAACTGAATTCCTACCCCAACTGAATAGAAAGGAACAAAAAACAAAGAAAGAAAAACCCAGTAGCCTGATGTTTTACATAGGTTGGTCTGTGCTGTAGAAAAGAAGGAACATAACAAAACTCTTGTTAATTTCACCCCAGGTTATGGGAGTGAGAAGGCACTCATGCTAGTATTTTCTTAAAACTCACAGGAATGAAAAGCACTTAGAAAAGAGTTTCTTCCAAAGGGAAATCAGAGCCATGACATCTCAAAACAACAACAAACTTTGCAGCAGTTTCAACTACAAGCAGATAAAAGGAAATAAATCAGGTCAGCTTTTCAACACTGTTAGTGTGGGAAGAAAGAGATCTGGCACAACTTTCAAACTGGCACAGAATCCTTATGTAAATTAACCATAGTTAATGTTAACCTCAGTTTATTGATCCAAACAATACTTTAAAGTACATTTTTCCTCAAGTAAGAAAAGGTAAGGTTATGAATCTTTGCAGTAGGCTAGGTTTGTTACTATCTCAACAGACTACAGTTTTGTCATGATGTCTAAGTATAGTAAAAGTGAAGAATACTAAACTATACAAAGAGAAACTCCCTAGAATGTAGATTCATGGTGTTGTTGTTAGTTGCGAAGTCGTGTCCGACCCATCGCGACCCCATGGACAACGTTCCTCTAGGCCTTCCTGTCCTCTACCATCTCCCAGAGTCCATTTAAGCTCACGCCAACTGCTTCAGTGACTCCATCCAGCCCCCTCATTCTCTGTCGTCCCCTTCTTCTTTTGCCCTCAGTCTTTCCCAGCATTAGGCTCTTCTCCAGTGAGTCCTTCCTTCTCATCAGGTGGCCAAAGTATTTGAGTTTCATCTTCAGGATCTGTAGATTCATACAGTTAAACAAATGCATGGCATAATTTATATCAGTTTATCCAGTTGCTGAATGGACGTTTTCATATGTAGAAAATATTTAATGATTAAAATGGGGAGCTGTCATAGCAATTGAAAGGAGGAAAAAAGTTACAATTACTCTAGTATAAAATAATAATTATACATCTAATAAGCTTGCACATTGCTCAACACTTGAAAAGAATGATAAAAAATGAAGATACATGAGGCAGAAGATAAAATATATAAAAACAATTCAAGTTGCAAACTAATCTGGAATGTATGCATCCATTGGCAAGTATAAGGACAAATTAACTTTTACCAAAAATAAAAAATAAAACAAAGCTATACTCTTCATGGATGTTCCTAGGATGGAGGTGTTGCTCAAAAAAGGCAAAAAGAGATAGCCATAATGCACAAAAAGAGGGTGGATCTTTAATTGCCTGGTTGTGGTTGAAGTCTTGACTTCTTTGCCTTCCCCTCCTCATGGACACGTTGATAGTGCCTCATGTGGGTCATGTGTCACACATGTCCAATACAGGAAACTGGAGCACAGCCAGAAATTGCTACCTAATGAATTATCAGTAGCACTTGTGGGATATTATTGATCAAATATTAAATGATTAGTAGGAAATATTTAGCCTTAGTCCAGAGCCTGATTTAGTCCTTCCCTGACAAATAAATAATGATATGAATAATGCCATTGCTTAGCCAGCTTTCTCAGGTTGTTTCCATGGTAGTCATCTCCAGAATGACTTCTAATGCTTTTTGGGAATTCCAAGAACTGCAATCCAAAGCAGGTGGAAGGCTCCAGATTGAGGAAGTATATTCATATTTTAGAAGCAAAGAACTCATCTTCCAAAATGTTCTTGTTTATAGTTTGGAAGACCCTATGAACTACATAGGAAATATGACTAGATGAACTAATTCTACTTTAGTGTAAGGCCACATTAATGGAATCTTTCAAGTCTGAAAGTACAAACTCCTTGCCACTCTTTAGCTATTCGATCCATTTGTATACTCTGTGCATATACTCCCAATGTTCTTTCTTCATCCCTCCCAAGCATACCCACAAGTAACATCCTCTGCACAGTAGGACTTGGGGGGAGGACTAAATTTATTACAAATGAGTAATTAGGTAACATCTCAAGTATCCCACTCCTAATCCATTAAAAAGGTTTTGGTAAAAACCAGAACATTAAACTAGTTTTGATAGGATTTTAATTAGAGGGAAGAGCTGTTTTGGTACTGGGCAACCAAGATACTTGGAATATTGAAGCAGAAGCTACATCCTTCTTCTGAGACTTGGAATTAAGGAGAATAATTAATCATCTTCTCTTTGGTTATGAATGTCTTGTAAGGGACTTTGAATGTCCCAAACAGAACATTGGTTTGAAACTCCAGCCCAACCAAATTCATCACTTTTATCAGGATGTCATGGAAACACAGTGATGAATGAGATGAGTAGAATCATGTCTCTGTCGCTGTGTGAAATATTCTATTTAGATTAAGAATAGAAATACAGTTAGGTGAGTCTCTTGGGAATCTGGCTTTTAAGGAGCTCTGTAATGTATCAGACCAAAGAGTAGTCGAATCAATAGTTGGAAATTAAAGCTGGTGAATTTTAAATTCGATATAAGGCAAAAATCTTTAATGGTGAATATAATTAACTATTCAGACTGTTTACCAGGGAAGGGGGTGGATTAAATAATTCATTATTTATTCATTTAACTATGATTAGACACTTTGTTAAAAGATGTGGTTTCATCCATTAGAAAAAAATCAATGATCTTAATATCATAATGATAGCAAGTTGGTTATCTACATTTAAGTGATTCTTTTAGAAACAATTCCACTTTGAAGGCAGAATAGTGGCTCAACTGTATAGATGTGCATGTATTCCATCACACCTAGATTGTGCAGGTGAAGTTGTTATAATGCTTATTTGGAAAATACAATTCCTTCTTATTTTGCAGTGTGTGGTTCATCAGAGGGAAAATGATTGTTATTTACCATAAAGTTTTCCCTTTTATTCCAGTTCATACATTTGATATACAGATGTTTTTGGAGTAATAGTGGTTGCAGCACTGATAATGTTCTGGTATGTTGTTTTAGCTAATTACTACCGAATATGGCAACCATGGTAATTAATGCACATCTGGAAATCTTCCTGACAAGATCTTCTAATTCTTATTTCCATTAAAATGATTTAAGCTAAGAAGTTGGCATTCTGCAAAGGGACATACCAATCACCAGCTGCTACCTTTATTTCCAGTGATATATATCCCTTCCTCCAGATACATTCTTAGAAGATTAAAAATGGCAGGCAGCTGGAGTCAGGGTTTTATTTTGAAAATGTCTAATTATCCCACACCAAAAAGGAAAGGTAATCTCAAACCTAATTTGGAACATCCTGAGAAATCAGAGATGGGGATGTATTGCTAATGACTATATTTTTCTGAGCATTTTGCTTTCTGTTAAATGACTGTTTTGTTGTGCTTTATGGGAACAAATATAGGGTTTTGCTTTGGGAATTCAGAACATATCTCTGTATTACGTTGGTCAAGTTATTTATCTCTGAGTTTTGTTTTTTTAGAATTCAGTCATTTGTCTTCTATTTAAGTTCTTAGTAATGCTACTTCCCCACACTCACTCTCCTAATCTTACAGCTTGCCTTCTGGGAAATCAACATTTTATGACTACCCATACTCAGCCATCTGTTGAATGGGAAAATCCTGCCCCAACGGAGTACAGTACCCAAATTTAAAATGTCTCAGCTGGCCCAAACAGTTTGGAAAAATCTTGTTTTAGCTATCAATAGCAGAGAAATCTTGAAATATCCTTATCTATGCAATGCAATGCCCTGCAATAAAGAGCTAGCCTTTTGTGAGCAAGTGAAACCAACTATACGGTTCACAGCAATCATAACACAAGACTGGGCCATGCACTTTCATGCACAGGTCCTGCATTTCTGCTGTTCCCAATTTAGTAGTCATAGATGGTACTATACTCACATCCCCAGACCATCCTTGTTTTGAATTTTATTTTAATTCTGAAAAAATAAATAGGAAGCAAGCATACTGCAAAGCAAAATCTTACACATAATCTATATTTCCAGTTCAATGGTTCAGAGTCTTAAATGGTTGGATAGGTTGGTTCCCCCCTTGCACATACGTGCTAGTCGTTCCCGGCTCTAGGAGACAGTGCTCATCTCCGTTTCTAAGCCGAAGAGCCAGCACTGTCTGATGACAATTCCGTGGTCATGTGGCCGGCATGACTAAATACCGAAGGCGCACGGAATGCTGTTACCTTCCCACCAAGGTGGTCCCTATTTTTCTACTTGCATTTTTTACATGCTTTCAAACTGCTAGGTTGGCAGAAGCTGGGGCAAGTAACGGGAGCTCACTCCGTTACGCGGCGCTAGGGATTCGAACCGCCGAACTGCCGACCTTTCTGAATGACAAGCTCAGCATCTTAGCCACTGAGCCACCGTGTCCCAAATGGTTGGATAGGCAGAAAATAAAAATGGTGGATGGAAGTAGTCTAATGCTTTGTTTGAAAATAAATCTGACCTTTTTACCCAATTTTTTTAGCAGGAAAAGTATGCATCTTAATATCTCAAGGTAAAAAGATTTATTAGTTTACCAAAAGTGCTATATGTATTGATTTCTGCTGAAATGTGTCTATGTGTGAAGGAAGAGAGAAAGGACTTACCCAGCTAGTAACACACCTCTATGTTATATAGAATTTTGTGTCCTGGATTACTGCAATGCATTCTACATGGGGCTACCCTTGAAGACCATCCAGAAACTTCAAATGATTCCGAATGCAGCAATGCCTACGGGAGCCTCTAGGTTTGCTAATGGGAGCCTCTAGGTTTGCCCATGAAACACCTCAATTGTGTGATCTGCTTTGGCTTCCAATTTCTTTCTAGGTACAATTCAAGGCACTGGTCATCACTTTAAAAGTCCTATATGGCACAATGCCAGGCTATCTGTGGGACTGCTTTTCCCTAAGGACACCTATCCATCTTACCAGGTGAGTTAGGGTGGGTATGTTCCTAGTCTCTTCCTCTAAATATTGTCATCTGCTAGGAGCTAGGAAGGGTCTCTTTTCCATGGCAGCCCCTGCCTATGGAACTCCTTGTCCCCTGACATTCAGCTGGCCTCCACCCCTTTAGCCTCCCATAAGTTTTTGAAGAACTGGCTTTTCTCCCAAGCATTGAAAGAAGACTAATTAATAAACCATGAGAACTGATTTGGCACCAGGTTTTTAATGTTTAAATTGGTTGAGTTTTATAGCTTTAATGTGATTTTATATGTATTTTAATTTATTATTTGGACCTGCCCAGAGTTGGTGAAAGACAGGTGGGTACGTAAATGTTTTAAATAAAATAATAATAAAATAAAATAGCCAAGGGGTTCCATTATAACCGTGATGGCGAACCTATGGCATGCGTACCCGAAGTGGCACGTGGAGCCATGTCGCCTGGCACGCGAGGCATCACCCGTTCCTCTTCTGGGTTTCTGGTGCACATGCGCACATGATGATCAGCTGGCCTTTGTGCGTGCAGCAGTGCCAGAAACCGGAAGAGCTGGTCTTCCGTTTTCCAGCGTGAGCATGCGCACTGGCCAGCTGATTGGCGTGTGTGCATGCGTGGCAGTAACCGGAAGACTTGCTTGCTGGCGCGCATGCGTGCGGTGGAAACCGGAAGTACATTTTCCAGCACGCGCATGCCCCCTGGGCAGCTCCTCTTCCTGGTTGCGGCCCAGAAGAGCGGGTGCTCCCTTTTCGGCACTTGGTGCCGAAAAGGTTATCCATCACTGCATTAGAGAAATTCACTTTTTTTTCATATTTATTCTTAATTTCCAGAAAGGCAGCACAACGTGTGAGACCTCTAATTCTCTCACCTACCAGAAGAAGAAAGTGCCCCTAAAAGATTGGGGAAAGGATGGATAATCACAGAAAATTTCTGGGGAGGAGCCTTGAGACTACTAACCTTTTTCTCTATGAGCTCAGATATCCTGTACAAAAGCCTTCTCTCTGCTTTAGGAAGAACAAAACAAGAAACTCAATAACATTATATGTATAGTGACAAGCCTACATCTGTCTTTAGACATGATTAGAGGCTAAAGATTCATATTTAATTTAAAATATATTTCTAACTCTTGAATTAACATCTTATATATTTGTTAGGATTTAACATTCTTTAAAGGAATCCCTTCCCCACAGATTTTTTTGGTGGGGGAGGAATTAGGTAACAAATTGTGATGTTCTTTTCTTTGTCTTTATTATCTGTAAGTTCATCTTTTGTGGGTGGCAAAACCTATAAAACCACATCAGACTTTGTCCTTGCTTTTCTCAGAAAAGGACCAGATTAAAGAATTCTTCTACAGAAGGTTCTCTCTAGCATTCCATCCTACAGGCTCAACAGTTGCAATCAGTATCATTATTACATTTAAAAATACAAATTGACTGGGTTAGCAATACATGAGTCCCAAAGGTGTTTTTCCAAGAGGCAACTGGACATTCTTGGTTTTTTCCTTGAAAATGTTTTGTTTCTCATCGAAGAAGCTTCTTCAGTTCTGACTGCTACTACATTTGTGTCAGGAACACCAAAGTGCTTTTGGGTTGAAAGGATTGAATGGTGACATCAACATTGCCTGGAAGACATCCAGTTGTGGGCTCCTTTCATGTCCTCGTTAAGTTGCCTACTGAAGTGGTACCCCTCTATCTACTCGCGGTCACCCACTTTCAAACTTCTGGGTTGGCAGGAGCTGGAGCATGTGACGGGAGCTCACCCCATCCTGCAGCAGCCACCGGGTCTTGAACGCAAACCCGCTGATCGTCAGTCCAGCATCCTAACCTCATGAACCACTGCACTCCTCTTCAGTTCTGAGTGAATGGTGGGGAATGAGCCTTGATGCAAACTGCTTAAAACAACTCTGAACCTGTTCTGGGAGCCTACATGATCCTCTACTAAAAGTATAATGGCACAGATATATGCAGGCAATTCTAGAATAAAACATAAGATTCAGAGGAAAGGCATCACTTATTCTAAGGCAGAACAGACGGAGAGACCACCTGGCACTAACTTTTTGTGGCAAGCTCACTTTATAGCCTCTCTTATAAAACAGGTTGTGAACTTTCAAGACTGCTTTCTATTTCATTTCCCCAGTTTTATCCCTATATTATGAATCATATCTGCTTCTAACATGTGATTTCATATAGGCTACTATATTACATACCAATTAAACAAAATATTTCTAAAACATAGTCATCCAGGTTTTTAATGCCACTGCATTAATTCAGACTACAATACTTTATAAGTAGTAAGTTGAAAGCAAGATCTATTTATTTAGTTAGTTTTTTATTAATTATATGTTAATTTCCCCAATAACATAACATGTTGAACATATTTCTCAAAATGATTATGCTTAAAGGAGGGGACTATATACCTGAATAAAGTATAACTCAATTACAATAGCAGCCGTCCCCAAACTTTTGGGCATCAGGGACTGGAGAGGACATGGTTTTATATTCTGCCTGCATTTATTTTTATTTATTTTAGCAAAATTTGTATGCCGCCCAACTCCCGAAGGACTCTGGGCGGCTCACAGTAAATAAAAAAAAGACAGCAATAGAAACAATTTAAAAATACATCAATATTAAAATAAATATTGTCTCTGCATCCCATGGGCTTCACTTTTTTGCGCAGCCCAGTTTCTGGCATGCTGCGGCCCAGTGCCAGTCCACAGACCGGAGGTTGGGGACACTTGTACTACAGGTTTGGCATCTTGTCCTTTGGTTTAGGCTACATTTCCTTCTGGAAAATGTTCTGTTTCTATGTTGAACTGGTTTGTGCTTCAAAAGCTGAAGAGGTAAACATTTAATTAGCTTTATAGTGTCACAAAAATTATGTTGGCTGAAAATGAACTCTTATCAACATTTTTGCAATTATTCAATCTTTAAATATTTTGTTTTAGTGAGAGTTTATTTATTTGCCAATTACCAACTGCAATTTTAAAGGATTGTTTTGTCTTTATAACCATCTTGCCTCTAAAATTTAACTAATTTGGCATTTGGCATGGTATATTTGGTTGTTGTTTTTTAAATACTCATTTAAAAAATGAGCCTTTTGTATTTACACATTATAAACATGAGGATAATAATTTCAGTAAATATTAAAGTGGAGATCGCTTTAAGACTCATTATTTGCAATTTTATGTTTAAAGCTATTTATGTGGTAGGCAGCATTTATAACTTTTCTTTTGCTAGAGAATCTGCTTTTGTTTTTGTAATCTGGAAGATGAACAAAATGTTCATTGCAAAAAGCAAACAAGCTGAATACCAATTGCAGATTTTAATTTGTTCTAATAAGTAGATGATCTTCCATCTAATGGTTTTCGCTGTTATGATATATGTATAGAGTACAAAAGGTGGACTTTGTAGAGAAACAAGAATAGAAAGATTGACTCCTTTGAATTTTGGTGTGGCATTTAATGGTATGTGGGAATGACCTTGCAAAACAGGAGAAATAACTGCAGATGGGACAACAGCCATGTAAAAAATGTCTCAGCCCACAGACGTAGGATGGCATTCTGAAAAATGTTTCAGAAGGGATTTTCCCCAGTTTTCCAGAGAGTAAAGGAAAGGACAGGTACTTTCAGTCTTGCAAGATTTTATTAATGTAACCTTTACAATAAAGATATTGCTAACATAGAAGAACCTGCTGCACTTGCTAGGCAAAAACTTTCATTGGCTAACGAAAAAGATAAATGAGAGGAATTCTAACTTGCTTATGCTTTTAAGAATCATGAAACAGAAATATATACTGGAACATCATAAAGGCTGATGCATCTATAGAAAGAATAATAATGATCAGCAAGATAGACAGAAGAGGCTAATAGCAATGAGATGGATTGATGGCGTACTGGAGAATGCAGGAATGAATTTATAGGAATTGTTAATGCACAACAGACAGAACAGCTTGGAGACACTTTATCCACAGAAGCACCAAAAATTAGATCTCACAATTTTGTCAGCTGTTATCTACAACAAAATAACAATACAACATCCTTAGTAAATTAAATGTCAATTAAAATAATATAATGTAACATATAGCCTGATAATTTCATGCAAAACTCTCCAGAATAATCCAGTTTTAATTGTTTCTGTAAAGCTATCAAGGAAGCCATCACAACTCCAGGTAAGAGGCATCATAGAAAAACAGTATTGCGAGGCCCTGGCCCTTCTCACTTTCCAGGAATGAGGTATTACCAACAATGTATTGCATCAGTATGTTTTGAAATAATCTCATATAGTCTTGAAACAGCAAACATTGAATACAACTTTCATGGGAATTTTTTTAAAAAAGTGGTGTCAGATATCAATTATTCAAAGGGATGTGAAGGAAAAAAAGTATAACTGATCCATTCATTCCCTTTGAACTTGATTCTTTGGATTTTGGGCTCATTATTTTCTTTTTCTAATAGTAATTTTATTAAAAATTACAATCACAATGTTAAAAAAATTAATGCAAACTAAAAAAAATAAGAAAAATAAGAAAAAAAATAGAAGGTGCAGAAAAGGAAAAGAAAAAAGAAGTCTGGTGTTCTTTAAATGCAGCCTGGCAAGGAAAATCTCTTACTTTTCAGCTGTCAGAGATCAAATTTCTTTTCAAATAGTTATAAAACTTTCAAATGAATGTAAAACAATTCTGGGATGCCACAAAAAACAGTAATATTACTGGTTGACAACAGGGGTGTTAAACTGGAGGCCCATGGGTCGGATGTATCACGCATAGGCCACGCCCACCCCAGCTCCGTGAAGGGGAAAAACATTGCGATACGTCATGTGACGGCAACGTGATGCCACGAGTTTGACACCCATGATCTAGTCCAAAGCAGATTTTGTGGCAGCATTGTAAAGTCAATGGAAAGTCGGGTTCCTCTTTCCTCATCCCTCGGTTACTACAGTCAGGGCAGGGCAGGATTCTGTGGGATTTAGCCCAGAAGAAATGCTATTCAATAGCCTGTTTACCTCTGTAGTATCTGCTTGTCAAGTTCCAATCTCCACAAAGTTCTGCACTGGCAAGGCAAGAAGGCTTAGCTAAAAAGAAACAGACATCTTTATAACTTAACAATTTATTTTATATTTCAGTCTCATTTGTAATAATATATTTCCTACTTCTATCTCCCCTGTTTTCTTTTCTTCCCCTCTGTCTCTGTATTCTGCACTATTTTATCTCATTCCTCCTTGGAACAAAGTCCAGTTCTGAACTTTCATGCCAAGATTTAGTACATTGTCCATTTTTATAAGAGGCTATCAGGTTCCACTGAAACATCTAATTCTGAAGAGGCAAACACATAAGACAGAGAGCACTTCAACCATTGTGATCTTAAGACTTCACTTCTAATAACTCTTTTTAACTGGCTAATAACTGATAACTGTCTGTAATGGTTTAAAAATGTCAGTGTAGTTAGTGCTAATGGAAACTTGTCAACATAGAGCTTGTACTGATATGAAAAAGAGTGAATGAACCACAGAGTTAGTATGGCCTAATGTGAACTTAAATCTCTCTATCAATTTAAACCACAAACTATTGTTGTATATGTCCATATATTTAATATTCAAAATCTTTTTGGAATTATTGATAGAATAAAATGAGATCCTGAAGCTACTAAAGACATGGAAAAGTACTATAGTTTGAGTAATATATTGGTGAAGCTAATCGTATAAATATGAAAAGATAACATATTGAAAGAACAAACAGTGGACATTGTAAACAGGTAATTTTCTATTTCCTTAGATTTTGAATTCCAGAAAAGTGTTCATCTGCCATATTTTTATAAAGCTAATGTTATAATTTTTTTAAATAATAAGATAAATATTAATAAAAACTAATATTTAAGATAGGAAGGATAAAAGGAGTAAAGAAAGAAAATGTTAAGCCAAAAATGGAGATAGAAAAGAAAATGAAATTATTTTCAATCTTTTTCAATGGATATAAGAATAAATTTAATTGACTTTAAGGTTACCATAACTTTCAGTTTTCTATATGTACTATTTTTTTTTCTAATCATCAAACCTAGCCTACAAATATGTTTTAATTGAGCTTGATTTGATTGCTTGTATCGCTTTTGTTGATGCCTTACCCACCTTTCTACTTCCCATATCATTGAAATTTAATATGTAATATATTATGTTCTGTTTTGTTTTTAAAGATTGTAAGCGTCTCTTTTATGGGCAGCCATAAAAACTGAAGAAATAAATAACAAATAAATTACATCACTCCTTATTTCATACAGTCTTGAGCACTGTTTGGTATAAAGACAGAAAAACAGATCTTAACAAACATACCAGTAAAGACCCAAATTGCTGCTAGATATTCCCTACACACACAATGATTTGGGGGATAAATACATGCAAAGTGGACCCGCCTTCATTTTGCGGAATGTAAAATGTTAGTCTCTGTATATTTGTGTCTCTATATCACAAACACTTTCTGCAGGTCAGAGACTTGTAATTGGCTGTAGCAGGAGCATTTTGGAGGGAGTCAGAAAAGTCAATTCAGCAGCTGGATCACATGATCAAAGCCCATATGCATCACAAATAAAAGGGGGGGGGTTGATCACGCAGTTGAAGTCCCCTCCTGACATGTTAACCCAGTGGAGACACCATTATAGAAAATCAACATGTGGTTCTCCAAAGATAAAAATGTCAGATGTTAGGTACATATCAACTATGTTTTTCTTGTTTATGAAGTGCCTTTCAAGGCAATCCCTTTCAACATAATCCTTTCATCCTTGCCATATTTACAAAACAGGGATGTATGAAGAATTGTATTATGAGTATAGAAGAAAGGTTGAGTAACACTCCTACAAATATTGCAGTACATTCCTTCAGACATAGGCTGCAAGTGTTTGCAAATGAAGTGAAGCTTTCCATACTGACACTATCCAAGTACATTTTGAAATGAAAGAAATGTTTATTCAGTTTCAAGTACAGCAATTGTTCATCGTGTGAAGTTCTTGCATTTTGGAAAGACCTATTATATTTTGGCTTTTAAAAATCTGTTCCTAATTATGAAATGCTGAAATTAAAATGCATATGCTATTTAACTTCAAGTGTACTTAGAAGAAAATAAATCATGGTCTGCAGCTAGCCAAATAAAATTTACAAGATCAGCCTTGACATTTGAAAAGTATGATAATCATGTAACTAGCATTCTTTAAGTAATCATTGGCATGCTGATATGGCCATTGCACAGAATCTGGCAAAAGATTCATACATCAAATCATGAACCAATAACAGATATGTAACTTGCTAGAAGGGTGAGTATATAAATGAACCAGGGTCCCAAAACATTTGATTTAAAAAAATGAACTGACCACTAATTAAGCATATATAGATCCATGGCTGGGCTTCAGTTGAAATCAGCCTGGAATGCAAATGCAAAAGATAAAATATACAGTGAGGTGACTGATAAAATTTGGATTGAATAACCTTCAAATTCCTTGAATGAATATAACTTTGGACTAATACAATAAGTGACATTTATTATTTTAGCTTTAAAATCTGCCAGTACTGTCAGCATTTAGTTGCCAATTCTGACCAGAGCAATACTATGGACAGCCCTGCAGTCCTTTTGGTACTTTAGTTGTGTTTTCCAGGGGAGTATAAGAATGAAAGATAAATCTTTTATATCAAAAATGAACAGGTGTTTTATGTCCTTTTGGACTTTCTGCATGCAAGGCTGATGATACTATAGTCTATTCACAGCAAAAGGAAACAAGGTCTTACTCTTTTCACCGGTTTTCAATGGCATTTAATCAGGTATTTAGCAATACTTGAACTATGTGAAAGGATTCCAATGCAATATTTTTAAGCCCTTAAAGCAGGGGTCTTCAAACTTGGCAACTTTAAGACTTGTGGAATTCAACTCCCAGAATTCTCCAGCCAGCTATGCTGGCTGGAGAATTCTGGGAGTTGAAGTCCACAAGCCTTAAAGTTGCCAAGTTTGAAGACCTCTGACCAGGGGTGAAATCCAGCAGGTTCTGACAGGTTCTGGAGAATTGGTAGTGGAAATTTTGAGTAGTTCGGAGAACTAGCAAATACCACCTCTGGCTGGCCCCAGAGTGGGGTGGGAATGGAGATTTTGCAGTATCCTTCCCCCAGGAGTGGGGAGGGAATGGGGATTTTGCAGTATCCTTCCCCTGCCACGCCCACCAAGCCACGCCCACCAAGCCACACCATGCCCACCAAGCCACGCCCACAGAACCGGTAGTAAAAAAAATTGGATTTCACCACTGCCTCTGACTTAAAGTATAATAGATTCTTTCAAGGATAGTGCAACCCAGGCAGGAATGCGATTAACCCAGGGAGTAGAACGCTTATTTTACATGCAGGGGTTCCAGGCCTTCACTGGCCTTCTAAGGTCACACCTCTTCCTATACAGTCTAAAATGTTGTAAAGGAATTATATGTCCCAAAGGTGCTTTTTCAAGAGCCAACTGGACTTTCTTGTTTTTCTTTGAAGATGTTTCGCTTCTCATCCAAGAAGCTTCTTCAGCTCTGACTGGATGGTGGGGAATGGACGGATTTATACTCCTTGCAGACAGCTGGTCATTTGCATTGCAGGCCACCTGGACGTTTATCTGTGTCTTTTAATGCTAAAAGAATGCAAATGACCAGCTGTCTGCAAGGAATATAAATCCTTTCATTCCCCACCATCAAGTCAAGAAGCTGAAGAAGCTTCTTGGATGAGAAGCGAAACGTCTTCAAAGAAAAACCAGAAAGTCAAGTTGTCTCTTGAAAAAGCACCTTTGGGACAACCATGACCTGGATGACTGAGAATCTCCATAGACATAAAGGAATTATAGGTCATATCTAACTGAAAAGAAACCCATAAAGTTGTTCCTTGAGTTCAAAAATGAACAGTCTATGGTGCCTGATAACTTCAGTCATGAATGATAAGGAACTTGAAAATTAAGGACTTGCTTTGGCTAAAAAATTTAAATGTGGTGGGGTATTTGCATTCTTTAGTGTTAAATGACAGTATCTGGTGTTTTCACTATTAAAACATAAACAATAGCCTTGAATGAAATTCCATTAGCATAGTTTCCAGTTATCCACTCCACATTAATTCTATCATTTCTCTTTACCTTCTAACACAGCGGTTCTCAACCTAGGGGTCGCGACCCCTTTGGGGGTCGAACGACCATTTCACAGGGGTCGCCGCGCGCGTTAGCCCGCCATCTTGGTGCCACCGTCACTCGCAGGGGTGAAATGCTCCCGGTTCATTCCGTGCCTGCGGGTCGCCAGACAGCCGGTAGCGACAGAAGCGGGAGACTTCGCCCACCCACCTGGATGCCGCCATTTGGGTTCTTTTACCCCTGCGCATGCACAGAATGCTTTGCGCATGCGCAGAGGGTAAAAGAACCCAAATGGCAGCGACCGGGTGAAGTCTCCCACTTCCCGCTCTCGCTATCAGCTGTCCGGCGACCCGCAGGCAAGCCCGAACCGGGAGCACTTCACCCCTGGTGTTACGCCCCCTTTGTCACCTCATCCCGCGTGGGGAGGGGGCTGGGGTCACGGCGGCGGGGGGGGTCGCGGCATTAGAAAGGTTGAGAACCACTGTTCTAACAGTTGTGTCCTAGGCTGCAGCTCAACCTGTGAAGCTCCAGTCACAGTTAATTGGCTGCTTGATTAGAAGATGCCACACTGGAAAGTTTTTTATAAGTCCCATTGATTTTATCTGATATCCTTTTTAGTTAATATTGAGAAAACCATCAAATGTGGTTTGTTCTACATTTGAATTGGCTCTTTGTAATGCTCATGCTTTCCTCATCTGGGATTAGCAAGAGAGCTTCTGCAGTAGGCTAGGAAACACCAACTCAGCTTGGTATGATCCTGCACCCATTTCTTGTTTTATTAATTAACGCAAACTAATAAATGCTAACAAGGTAAGTAATATTGATTGGTTTGTTTTACTTCCAGATTTGTTTGGTTTGCAATTATTACCAAATGAGAAGTAGTTATCAATTGTTTGTTTTAAAAAGACATAGTGAGCATTGCTTAAAGCACAGTTCTTAAAGTAGTTGAAAATACTTCAACAGTGGACAATTGCTGGTCAGGCATGTTTAAGATAAAAGATGACTGCAATCTCCTCTTTCTTGTGACTAAGCTCATGTTTGATTGGTATACAATATAGTTTTGTCCAACTGGTTGAACAACATTTCTTATCTTTCTAATCTACTTCTTATCTGTAAAGTTTTTGAGTCTCAGTATGTCCATGGCAATAAGGCTGAGCCTCCTCAATTGCCAAAAATGTATCATTAATCATCCTAGTCTCAGCAAGGGTAATGTCACATAGACTGGCACGTGATGTGACTACAAAACATTGCAGTGCAGGCAGGCAGCAAAGAACAGAAGAAAATATCAGATCCAGAGTATTTGTGGTACAGCTAAATAGATTATCATTCACAACAAAGCATATACTTAGCAGCAAAAGAGTTCAGATTCAATTTCTGATACCTCCACTTTAGATAAAGACTGGCAGGAAGACTTCTGACTGAATACCAGAGGTGGGTTCCTCCCGGTTCGGACCAGTTCGCCTGAACCGGTAGCGACCCACTGGTGATGTCATGATGATGTCACGGATCCGGTTCGGTTGGTGCCGGTCTGTGGACGCAGCCATCTTTTTTTTGAATTTTTTTGAATTTTTTTAAAAAATTTTCCTGGGTTTTTCTTCTTCTGCGCATGCACAGAAGCCGAGTTTCTGGCACTGCGCATGCGTTGCCATCTTGTTTTTGGCTTTTTTATTTTGGGGGGATTTAAAAAAAAAATGCACTGCGCATGCGCACGAAGCGCGTGCACGCCCACGGGGTGCGGCCACGCGGCACTGGAGGAAGCAAACCGGCAGCGAGGTAAGTTAGAACCCACCCCTGCTGAATACCCAAAAGAACTTCTATAAAAAGTTAGCTAATTGGGGCAAGTATATAAAGCATCTTCCTAACGTATAGATTCTATTGGTAGGCAGATAAGTTATTCAAGATATTTTATGTTCTCCATCTGTCCAAAATAGCTGATTATTCCATAGCTGTTCAATACGGATGATGCAGTACAACATAAGAATAAATATTTTAATTTCAATTAAATTTACAATAGGTATAAGCAAGCAAATCTACATTACATACTCATGATCTTTTGAGATGTTCATTATATCATACCACCTTTGTTCATGCCACATATATTAAAATAGCAATTTATAGAGGTAGATTAATACATTCTGAAAAAAATTGAACAAGCAGGGGCAAAATGGGTGGAATTCTCCTTGTTGCTGGTACTTTTTAACCAGGTCTTCAAATATCAAAGACATAATTTGAATAGGCATTTATTGCTTCATTTACACAAAGATTTATATCTCACACTACTATAAGCACAAAAGATAATATATGTAATTATAATTTTATTATAAACATACAATTAGAATACCTTATTTGCTTATATCTTGATTAGGCAAATAGTTATTAATTAATCATAGATCCACAAATTAGTACAAAGAGGAAATAAAAATTAGGAGTAAGTTTCAAGCCATTGATCCTAGTGGAACATTTTCAGTGTAGATAACTTAGGTATTTCTTGTCAGTAATAATAGTAGACTCAAGCTTAATAATGTGATTCAGTGAGCCATGTTTGTTAATTCAGAATTGCTTGTTCTATCTTGTTCTCAGCTAAAGTGGGGGAACTGAACATTTTATTATTTTATTAATAATTAGTGCAGGGAGTTGCCAAGTGTTAACACTGACTCGAAAGCAAAAGGGGAAAAAAGGCAATTGTAGTTCACACTACAAACTAGATCTTAGCTATCTTAGCCTGATAACAGGTCCAAGTATTGGCTTAGCTGTATCCCCGTTGCCTATTCTATTTGAGAGTGGAAAACACTGCAAAAACATATGGACTACAAAACTCGATCAGGGCAAAGCAATAGACGCAATTTACATAGACTTCTGTAAAGCCTTCGATTCAGCGGTACACGACAAACTACTTCTAAAACTAAAATCCTATGGCATCTCTGGACCCGAACATAATTTGATAGCTGCGTTCTTGTCAAACAGACAACAAGTGGTCAAAATAGGAGTGCCCTATCAAATCCTGCACCTGTTAACAGCGGTGTCCCCCAAGGCAGCTTTCTAGGACCAACACTCTTTATACTTTACATAAATGACCTTTGTGATCATATTATAAGCAACTGCGTTCTCTTCACCAATGATGTAAAACTATTTAACACCACCAACAATGCTGCTACCCTTCACTCCAAATCTCAACTGACAAATGCTCTGTCTTACACATTGGCAAAAAGAATCAGAATACAAAATACAAGCTGAATGGACATGACCTTGTAGACAACCCTCACTCTGTCAAGGACCTTGGAGTACTCATATCTAATGACCTAAGTGCCAAAGTCCACTGTAACAACATCGCCAAAAAGGCCTTAAGAGTTGTAAACCTAATCTTGTGTAGCTTCTTCTCCGGTAATATTACACTACTAACCAGAGCATACAAAACTTTTGCTAGACCAATTCCTGAATACAGCTCATCTGTCTGGAACCCGCACTGCATAGCAGACATTAATTCAATTGAGCGTGTCCAGAGATATTTCACGAGAAGAGTCCTCCACTCCTCTGCTCGCAACAAAATACCTTATGCCAACAGACTTGAAATTTTGGGCTTAGACAACTTAGAACTTTGCCATCTTCGATCCGACCTAAGCGTAGTACATAAAATTATCTGCTACAATGTCCTACCTGTCAATGAATACTTCAGCTTCAACCACAACAATACACGAGCAAACAATAGATACAAACTTAAAGTGAACCGCTCCAAACTCGATTGCAGAAAATACGACTTCAGCAACAGAGTGGTCAATGCCTGGAATGCACTACCTGACTCTGTGGTTTCATCCCCAAATCCCCAAAATTTTAACCTTAGACTGTCTACTGTTGACCTCACCCCATTCCTAACAGGTCTGTAAGGGGCGTGCATAAGCGCACCAGTGTGCCTACCATCTCTGTCCTAATGTTCCCTTTTATTCGTATTCATTTCATGTATTCAAATCATGTTTATACTTATAAATATTATCTAATATGTGCTTGAATAAATGAATGAATGAATGAATGAATGAATGAATGAATGAATAAATAAATAAATAAATAAATAAATAAATAAATAAATAAATAAATAAATAAATATTGTACCTATCATATTACCTGGTGTTTTATCCTTTTAACTAGGCATGCTAGGGATTGAAACCTTCTGTATGCAAGACATGTTCTGCCACTAAGATACAGCCATAGTTCCTATTTCATTACTTTTATCTTGACTTTTTCTGGTATTAGAATCAGAGTACAAGAGCAATCCTATCTGTGAATATTCAGTTTTTCTCAGCCACATTCTCATTTGTGCTGTAAAAAGTAGATAACTTTATTACACCTTTTCATAATCTTGTGCCTTTTAGCTATGTTTGACTAGGATCACTTGAGATATCCAAAGGTAAAGTTCAAAACATGATGGTATTGAACTTTATACGATAGAACTGGATTTGACCTAACAGATATATTTAGTAAATAAACAATTCATCATAGTTTGTTTACCATTAAAATGTGGAAAAAATATTTCACTACTCTTTATCTAGCATTTTTTCAATCCTTTTTCAAAAAAAGATTCAAATGTTATCCCTAGACTATTTCTCAGATAATTATCATTGATTAAAGAAGAATATCATCTCCATTATTATGGAGGTAGTTATGATAATCAAATGAATTCTCCACAGGTTTGGAGAGAACAGGTTTCTGAATATAATTAGCTGGGAAAGATTTTAACTGGCAGAATGTTGGATGACTGGAGCCTTGATCTGCTAAAGGAGTAAGATGCTGCATAAGAACAATAGTATTTAGTTAAATATTCTATCCTCTGCTAATTCCAACTTCTGAAGCCAATTATTAAAAGTTATATATCAGAAACAATATATTCAGTTTAAGAATTTCATAAAGTATTGCTATATATTTTATTTTGCAATATCCTAGTTGTATGCCTTATTAATAGTTATAAAATAATCCCATCCAATAATTTCAATTGTTTGCACTGATGATTCTTACACAATAGTTGCCAAAGTACAGTTAAAAGAAGCTCAAGGAATCAAGATGTGCTTGTACAGCATCATAGGTATCTGTCCTCTATTTAATTATTGCTTTTGTTGAAATATCTAAAAAGCATAATAATCATTTAAATATATAGGGAAAAATGAAAGATAATCAGTTCAGTTATTTTGTTTCCCAGTGTTATTATTCAAGGAGATCTGTTTAATAAATCATCACTTTGTAGTAATAAATATTATTTTGTAATAATAAATATTACTACTTGGAGTATTCTCCAAGAGTTAAGTCTTTGCATAATATCTCTGAAGTAGGATAATTTGAGCCTGGTTATTTGTGCCTCAATAAGAAGTCTGGATTTGTTAGATGACAAATTGGTTTGTTTTCTTGGCTGTCCGTGGTATTGTCAGAGGTCTGTTCCAGCACCAAAGTTCAAAAGCATCAATACTTTTGAATGATTCTGCTTCTTCAAAGTCCAACTTTTGCTTCCATAGAGTATAACAAAAAATACCATTACTTGCACTGTTCTGACCTTTGCGGGAACAGAAACATCACAAGATTTGAATATTTTTGCAAAGACCTTCATGGTTGCTCTACCAAGTGCTAGTCTGCATTGCAGTTCCTTTATTTTGATAGTTGATCCTAAAAGGCTGAAGCTATCTACCAATTCACTGTCTTCAATAGCACTTATAAGGGTGGCTGTTGTACCTATTTGACTTCCTTTATATTTTATGTTAGTCCCATGTTTTCATTCTGCTCCTTGACTTTTATTACTAGAGTTTGAAAGATCCTTTGAAAGTTTGGCTGTCACATTACCACATTATAATAATCTAACTTCATCTTCTAATACTAGTGGTTCTTGTATGTAGGGAATATCCTCCACAGTATCTTCATTGTTGATATCTCTTTGTTTGATCTCCTTTGAATTAGTTACTAATTAGTGAATTAGTTACTACTATTGACATCTTTTTGCATACCAATTCCAGGTTGGAACCACCTTTTGAGTTCTTTTCTTGTTTTTCCAGTCTGTTTCCATCTTCAATGTCTTTACAGATGTTATTATAATAATACCTCTTGTCTCTTCTAACAACTCTTGAAATTCTTTGTTTGACTCTTCTGTGAGATTTTTTTTGTCTTTTCCTTTTCTTTGTAATTTCCACTGTTTGTTCTGACATCCAGTTTTCTTTCTTTTGTTTCTTCATTTTTGGCAGTCTCTCTTCACAGTCATTCTTAACCACTTCTTTATTGTTCATTATGTAGTTTTCTCCTTTTTATTGGTAATAATTTTAGTAACTAAAGATGATTTTACAACTCATTTTCCTAAATATATGACTGCAGCAGACAGAACTTTTATTTAATCCTTCATCATAAACAGTTTTTCATCAAGTTGATTCATCATTTTGTAAATTGTCCAAGAAGTAATGTTTTTTTTAAGTTTCCCCCCCCCCAGACATTACATGAACAAATAGAGGAGAAAAATATACCTTTTAGATTGACATAGTCATTGTAAGTTCTAGTTAAATTGCATATGTGTAGAAGATTCTTGCCATGTATATTGGACAGCATAAAAAACCAGGGTACCAATCTTGTGAGCAACCATCTAGTCTTAAAACTACATATGCAACACTGTAACTTGTTTAGTAGAGATAAGGGTTAATTTTAAAGTGTTTTGGGAAAAATCCATGTTGTTATTCATCCTGTTTTTAGACCTTAAATCTATCCCCTTGATTGTCCTTCATTCTCTTTATTTATTCTGATTGGTTTGTATGACTTGCATACTTATTACAAAGCCCTTACTTCTTTGGCTAGTGATCAAAAGTTGCAGGAGACATATCTACGCTCCGAGATGACTGCAACTCCTTTCTCCCAGTCAAATATATAAGCAACCTAGAACAAATGTGGATATTGATAATATCTTGTAACTTGCATGAAAATATTTTAAATAATTGCCAACATTATAAAAAATGCAAATAACCACCACAAAAATATCTACATCTGAAAGTATGTGCTCCCAAATGTCTAAACCTGGGGTGTCCAACCTTGGCAATATGTGGACCAAGAGGTGGGTTCCTCCCGGTTTGCACTGGTTCTATAAAACCGGTAGCAAACTGCTGGTGATGTCATGGAGCCGGTTCTGTTGGTCCCAGTCCGTGGACACCACCATCTTTTTTTGGATTATTTTTTTTTTGGATTATTATTTTTTTTGGAATTTTTTGCTATTTTTTTTCTTCTGCGCATGCGCAGAAGCCGAGTCCCCAGCACTGCGCATGCGCCGCCATCTTGTTTTTGGCTTTTTTTGGAATTTTTTGCGATTTTTCATCAGTGCACATGCACACACACACACCGCGCAAAGCACACGTGCCCCCCCCGCGTGTGAAGCACGCGCGTGCCCCTGCAGCATGGGAGGAAGCAAGCCGGCGGCGAGGTAAGTTAGAACCCACCTCTGATGTGGACTTCAACTCCCAGAATTCCCCAACCAGCCACTCATTTGTGGAGTTGAAGTCACAAGTTGACAAGTTTGAACACACTGGTCTAAATAGTGTTATTTTTTCAGCCTGAATCATAAATATCAGAGCCAAGCACAAGTTGTCATTAGTGAGAAAAGAAATTGATTACATAAAATTGCAGTTCTGGGCCAGATTAAACAATCTGTTAATCTTGCGGAGAAGGTATCTTTATCTAACTTTAGTTCCATGGATTGTAAGGTACAAAATAAAATATATAAGTAATAGTTAATATGGCTTTTAAAAATCTGGACATATGTTATCATTGGATTGGAGGGAACAGGATCCTGCTGCATTGACAGTTGTAAAACAGCTAAATTTCCTATTCCTCCAAGGAATTTATTTAAATACACACTTGTAATGTGTATTATTTTGTTGTCCCAGAAAAAATATATAAAGTACACAAATACTGACAGCCTAAATCATTGGGTCAGATTATTTTATATTATTAATAAGATGTACAGATAGTCCTGACTTATGACCACAACTGAGCCCAAAATTTCTATTGTTAAGTGAGACATTTATTAAGTGAGTTTTATTACTTATCTTGCCACAGTTGTTAAGTGAATCACTGCAGTTGATAAGTTAGTAATCCAGTTGTTAAGTGAATCTGGCTTCCCCATTGAGTTTGCTTGTCAGAAGGTCACAAAAAATAATCACATAACTTTGGGACACAGCAATGGTCATAAATATGAACCAGTTGCCAAGCATCTGAATTTTGATCACATGATCAAGGGATTGCTGCAAAGGTCGTAACTGTGAAAAATGGTCATAAGTCACATTTTCAGTGGTGATGTAACTTTGAACAGTCACTAAACGAACTGTTGTAAATCAAGGACTACCTATATATTATGGCCCGCCAGCGTCCCGTGCAGTTGATCATGGATCCCGAGGACGATGAGGCGGTTGTGGCGAGGTACCATTGGCCCGTGTACCGGGCACCCGAGTCAGAGAGCAAGGAGGTTGGAGAGGACTCGGTGCCAGAGGCTGAGAGTCAACCAGGGCCTTCTGTACCTCCTGAGGAGCCCATCAGGGCTGAAGAAGAAGAGGAGGAGCCTCTTCTTCTCGATGCTTGGGCACGCAGGGCTGCTAGAAGACAAGAGTGGCTACTCAGGAGGAGGTCTCCTCGAGAGTAGAGCTGCAGGCTAAGTGGCCACACCCTTAGACTATTTAAGCCCTGACCATGCGTAGCCTCGTTGCAGGAAACAACGCTTATTATTACTCTTGATCTTTGTGACTCCAGTCTGCTTGGTTCTTGTTCCAGTATGAGTCTTGCTTCCTGCATTTCTAGCTCTGGGAGTATTGCCAGATACAGTAAGACCTGCTCATTATCTCTTGGACTCCTGCCAGCTGTTAAGACTGTGCATTTAACAGCGGGGGTTTGAAAAAGACTCTTCTGCCTTTATTTTGTTTTCAACGACTCCTAAGAAGTTATTAGGAGACCTTTATTATTAGTAAACGAACAGTGTTTTGCAGTTTGTGTGTGCGTATTATTGGTGGCTCGTTGCTGGGGCAGAACACTATATATCTAAGATATTATTAAATAAAATATATGGCAAAGAGTTCCTAAACTCAATTCCCATTATACATTTTTTTTACAAACAACCAGTTAAAACATGAATAATTACAAGTGGATCAGGAAATAAGCAACAGGTTCATGAAATGTGTATTTAGGTTTGTAGCAGGCCGACATCAGTAGGAGAAGATAGCATACAAATAAAGTAAAAAGATAAAAATTACTTTCCAGATCTGTTTCAAATGTACATCATTTATATTCATCATTTATAAGTTTGGACAAACTTATATCGCTAGGAGAAAAACTTTGAAGCTTTTTGGATTGCACAGTATGGCTTTTATTTTAGTTTTTAGATTTCTTTTTATAAGCAATATGTGCAGTATCATTTAAAACCATAGCTATACCTTAACTTTTCATCCACACACCAGCTGGCAAGGAATGAAATACTGATTCTAAGGCTAGCAGACTTATTGCTTTAGAATTGGTGATTTTTGTGGCATGTGTATAATAGAATCCCATATTGAGCAGAATAAAAAATAGATTTCTTGTATTATATAATACACCATACACCGCATTCACAGCTAATTAACATAGAAAGTCCCTTAGCAACTTTTCTGCATTTGAACTTCTTGAAAAATGTAGCAGTGAAAAAAATAACTTCATTATCACTATGCTGTGATTCTTTACAAAACAATGTTTCAAAAATATTTAATTCCAACTATGCAAAAAAACAAATTATGAAACATATTAACAAATTATTAAATGTATTATTAAGGTATCCATATGTGTGTTCAAATAAGATATCAAATGCTAATGACTGTTTGAAACTTCTGTTCAGAAATCCAATTCAAAGGCAAATTGATTAGATTGCTGAATTAATGATTGAACAGAATTGAATTTCTGGATGGAATTAGAAAGTCAAATCAGATTGTAGGATTAGAAGCTTTCAAATCAACTTGTTATAAAAACATCTTGGTGATGGGTTTTTTGTACTTTACAATTACAAAAATAAATATTTAAAAAGTGCAGACCAATTTTGCCCCCATCGTTCTCAGAGATGGACATTTTTTCCAGCTATACTCACTAATCAAAGCCCCAAAAGCAGAGGTGGGTTCCTACCGGTTCGAACCAGTTCTATAGAATAGGTAGTAACTTGGCGGCCTGGGTCGCTAGAACCGGCAGCGACCCAGGCCTGTCACACCCCCAAGCAGTTCTCTCAGCGGCGCCATAGGCACTGCCATCTTGTTTTTTGCTTCTGCACATGCGCAGAAGCTTTTTTTTGTACTGCGCATGTGCGTACCTGCGACCTGCCTGTGCGGTGCATCCCTGAGTGAACTGGCAGTAGGAAAATCCGGAACCCACCCCTGCCCAAAGGTACTTTTTCAAGAGGACATTTGAAGACATTTCGCTTCTCATCCAAGAAGCTTCTTCAGCTCTTGGATGCTTCTTGGATGAGAAGTGAAATGTCTTCAGCTCTTGGAAGCTTCTTGGATGAGAAGTGAAATGTCTTCAGCTCTTGGAAGCTTCTTGGATGAGAAGCAAAACGTCTTCAAAGAAAAACCAGCAAGTCCAGTTGCCTCTTGAAAAAGCACCTTTGGGACAATCATGACCTGGATGACTGAGAGTCTCCATAGTCACAGTTTCCCATCAAAGGAAAAGTGAATGTAGATAGAATTGTGATGAGAAAGGTCTGCTCAGCACATCAGCACTATCTTTTTTTCATAATAGTTTCAATAAAGATTCCTCTGTGCTCTCTTCTCAGGACCTTGGAATACCTGATCTATGATAGGATTCTACCAAGATTGTTTTCCATGGGCTTCATGTTTTCTATTATCTATGTTTCTTACTTCTCCATTACATCTAACTTAGACTAAAATGTGTTTGTCTTTTTCCTTCATTCCTTGTACTACTTTATTATGTGCCTGCCAAACCAGTCTGAGTTGGCTGTTAGTGCAACTATTTATTTTCTCTTAGTATTGGCATCCTATTGGCCCTTGACATATGCTAAGTGTCTCATGCCTGTTTAATCTTTGGATGAAGCATATGTAGGTTTTCAAAACAATGAATTTACTACTATGGATGTATGCAGTGCACTCTGGCTGGTATATTATGCCTACAGCACATCTTTCTGTCAGATGACTAATACTTGCATTATATTTGTCAGATAAAGCCTTGTAGGAAAAAAATGAGTAATCCTTATTATACACATAATTTATAGAAGAAAAAAATTCTTGGTGATCTATAGCTATTAACTCAGAATTGAAATATTCCACTCTGAATCTCTATTTATTTTAACCTTATGTATTTGGGGTTTTCTGCCTTCCAAGTTCTACCCAATATTTACTTGACAGTTATATCATTCAGTTATATTTTCCCAAAGTAATACGTTTCAAAGAATGGTCATGTTTATTTTAAATGTTTGTTACTTTGAGTTCCATAGTCATAGGTAGAAATACATTCATAACTGCACAGGAGGGTTTGAAATACATCTATGTTTATCTTGCATAAATTAATATGAATTATTATTGTGAACAATGCTATCCCTCTCTCTCTATCTCTATCTCTCGCTATCTCTCTCCCTCCCTAGAAATGTTGTTAGAATATCCAACATGTTCAACAAAGCACATAGCAATAGCAATAGCACTTAGACTTATATACCGCTTTACAGTGCTTTACAGCCCTCTCTAAGCGGTTCACAGAGTCAGCATATTGCCCCCAACAATCTGGGTCCTCATTTTACCCACCTCGGAAGGATGGAAGGCTGAGTCAACCTTGAGCCGGTGAGATTTGAACTGCCGAACTGCAGCTAGCAGTCAGCTGAAGTAGCCTGCAGTACTGCACTCTAACCACTGCACCACCTCGGCTCCTGTGTTACTACTGGTATCATTTTCTAAAAGTTGGCTGCCTTGTTTTTCATTGTTTCAGAGCTGCATTCGAGCTAAAACATCTGAATAAATAAAAGTGTATCTCAGTAACGGTTGAGAGTTTAGAAAAACCAAATACATTACAATTTTTTTTCTTCTCTATTCTATATATCCGTGATGGCGAACCTATGGCACGCGTGCCGGAAGTGGTATGCAGAGCCATCTCTCTGGGCACGTGGAGCCATCACCCATTGCTCTTCCAGGTTCCGGCGTGCCGGCCAGCTGGTCTTCACGCATGCAGGAGCGCCAGAAACCGAAAGAGCAGCCGCCCGGTGTGCATGCGCGTGCTGGGAAGATGATCTTCTGGTTTCCGGTGTGCACATGAGCGCTGGCCACATAGTCTTCTGGTTTCTGGCTTGCATGCGCGCACGAAGAACAGCTCGCGTGCCCAAAGATGTGGAGATAGGATCCCGGTGGTCGCTTCCTAGAGGAGCAGAGCTGTCAGCCAGGACCGGCGGGCCGGGACTTCCCTCTCTCCCTGCCTGAGTGGGCTTCTTGCACGACCCCAGCCTTCCAGCTCATGGCACTGATGTGCGTCCACAGTCCGGAGCGCCTGGCCGGCTCGGGCGCACCAGAAGAGCAGCAAAAGCAGTGCTGCTTGTTCTTGGTGGGGGGGGGGCGGCATTCTCCTCCAGCATCCCAGCCACAAGCGGCAGGGTGAGAACTGCTGCACAGCCCCACAGCCCGAGGAGAGTAGCAGGGGCAGTGCTGCTTGTTCTCGGTGGCTGGAGAGGAGGGGCAGCAGTTCTCCTCCAGAATCCCGGCCGCAAGCGGCAGGGTGAGAACTGCTGCACATCTCCTGCAAAGCCCTGCTGCCCCAGAAGAGCAGCAGGGGCAGCGCTGCTTGTTCTCGGTGGCGGGAGAGGGGGGCAGCAGTTCTCCTCCAGAATCCCGGCCACAAGCGGCACGGTGAGAACCACTGCGAATCTCCTGCAAAGCCCCGCAGCTCCAGGAGAGCAGCAGGGGCAGCGCTTCTTGTTTTCAGTAGTGGGCCAGGGGGAGGCGGCGGTTCTCTTCCAGAATCCCAGCCGCAAGTGGCAGGGTGAGAACCGCTGTGCATCTCCTGTGAAGCCCCACTGCCCAAGGAGAGCAGCAGGGCCAGTGCTGCTTGTTCTCGGTGGTGGGTGAGGGAGGGGCAGTGGCCATCGAGAACAAGCAGTGCTGCCCCAGCTGCTCTCCTGAGGCGGCAGGGCAGTGCAGCAGTTCTCACCCTGCCGCTTGCGGCCAGGATGCTGGAGGAGAAAACTCCCATTCAGCCACCGAGAACAAGCAGCACTGCCCCAGCTGCTCTCCTGGGGTGGCGGGACTGCACTGCAGTTCTCACCCTGCTGCTTGCGGCCGGGATGCTGGAGGAGAAACCCCCCCCTTCTAGCCACCAAGAACAAGCAGCACTGCCCCAACTGCTCTCCTGGGGCGGCGGGGCTGCGCAGCAGTTCTCATCCTGCCGCTTGCGGCCAGGATGCTGGAGGAGAACCACTCCTTTCAGCCACCGAGAACAAGCAGCGCTGCTGCAGGAGTGGAGTCCGTGCCGAAGGAACATCTGTCCGGCGCCAGGGTAATAGTCACGCCGGCCGGGAAGCGGGCGTGCTCCCTTGGCAGAAGGGGTGGGAGGAGGGCTGCGCTGGCTTGTTCTCGGTGGTGGGATGGGGGGCACTTCATTGACACTCTTCTGGGTTCCAGCACGCGCATGCGCACCAGCCAGCTGGCCTTTGTGCACGCATGTGCACCAGAAACCGGAAGACCAGGTGGCTGGCGCTGGAAACCGGCTCCTCTTCCGGTTTCCGGCACACAGGCCCATGTGTGTGCGCGCACGCTCCCGTTTCAGCACATGGTGCCAAAAAGGTTCACCAACACTGCTATATATCTTACATGGCTGAGTCTTCTGAGAAATTGCCATGGCTACAAATACAACACTGAATTCCTTCTTTTGATATTGCCATCTCCTGTCGATTATTGTATTGAGTTTTGATGTAAAAAAACCACTCCCCAAACAAAAACATTCTTTTAATAATGCTTATCCCATACTATTACAAAAATAACCCTGCTATTTCCAGCAAATGTAAAATCCATTTTCACCGTCTGTATATCTGGATCATTCATTTTCTTCCTAAGTTTACCTGTAATGAGATTTTTTCAAAAAAAGGGAAGTAGAAAGTTACAAAAAGAAAAAGAGGAAGAGGAAAAAGACTGAGAACAAATAAAACAAATTAGGAGTTTATACCATGGCAGCTTAATATTTAATCAAAAAATTCTGACACAAACCAGTGCATAGAGAATGGGGAATTGAAAGCATTGTTTGAAGGTGGCATTCATTTTTATAAAGACACTGATCAAAACCGGGCATGAAACACTGGGAAACACTGAGAGTGCTGTTGTTAGACTTATTATTGACAAATCAGGATTCTATGTCTATTGTGTTGTTTCTTTAACAAGGAAGCATAGTTGGTCCATGATCTGAAATTTTCCTGGACTAATGGTTCCTACTAAAGTGGCAACTAAAGTTAATGGTGCGGAAGTGCACTTTCCAACTTTGACCTTGACCAATTATCATCTTACCTGGTGAAGGAGAAACTAGCTAGGTTCTAACTAGCTAGAGAACCTGATTTGTGCCCTTGTCACCATGACACTAGTACATTCGCCCAACCATCAAGATATTCTTGAAAGAAAATGTTGCTGATACACCTTTTTTGAGAAATTTGGGGAACAGTCTCTCCCACTGACCTCTGTCTTGTCTTCCCCGTACCTATAAATAGTGATAACTGAAGATGGAATTTCTAGATTTTTCTCTTGTTTATGGATCTCACCAGGGTAAGGTTGTGGGGTGCTATTGCTTCCAACTATAGATGGTTTAAATAATTTATTTCATTTTTTAATGCTGCATTTGCCTGAGGAGTGGGAGGGAGAGAGAGGGAAATTAGATAAATTTGTGCCTATACCTTGGGTCCCAAATAACAGTTAACAACAGTTATTCTTTTTCCCCACAGAGTGTAATCTCAGCTAGCTAAGAAGCTATTTATCCTGGATTCATCTATTATTTTTGGACTGTGACTTTCAGCATTTCATTCAAACCTCAGGCATGGAAAAAATATATAAGGGCAATTCATAATAATTTAATTTCATGTGCATTACATAATATATGGCCATTCACAATATGAAAGTTATACAGAAGTCCAATAAGAAAAGTTCTGATTTCATATTTATTTTTATAATTCTTGTATCAATATATGCAATTATATCCTTTTTCTTTTTTCACAATTCCACCATGCATGGTAAAATGTGCTTTCATGTTTTTCATATTTTCAAAATTGACTAGTACTATCTTTATTCATCTTAGATAATTTGTCTTGTGTCATATACCACTACCAATGATATATCATTTTATAAAATTACCTCTTAAGTTATAAGATTCAAAAATATGTGTAGTGTATGGCAATGCTGAAAATAATTGGTGCTTGTTCAGTTAATTTTTTCAACAGAACTAAGTTAATGCAATTCTGTACTTTCCAGTCAGAAATGAGTTCTTCTTAGTTTAGTGGCTATTTCACTCAAGTAATAGTAGCCTTAGAGAAGCACATTTAATTACCCAAGCAATGCCTTGCTAAAACTACTAGTCTTAAAATAAACCAATGTCTGCAAGGAGTCAAAATATTTTGCTAGTGCTGGCACTGGAATTTTCCTCAAAGAAAAAAACTCTTTGAAAATCTGTAGTAGAATATGTACGAAAATGTTTTGTTAGAACTGGGTGTCAGAAGCAAATGTGGAACTAGATCAACTAGATTTCGGACAAAATGAATTAGGCTTGGGATTCTTTTTTTCAAATTGGAAAAGAAGAAAAAAGACTGTTGTAGGTCTCTACTAATATATTATTTTCTCAACCAAGATAGCTGCAGTCCAGTCAAATAATACAGTTGATGTGAAGATTTGTTCTCCCAAATCATACAGTTCAATTTTATATTCTGTTATCTCTTGCAGTGAGGGAATCAAAAACAGAAAAGACAAAGAGAGCCAACAATTTTTAGCTATTACCTGGCTAACCCTTGAATTGTAGTTTGATTATATTGGATTGTCTATAGGGAGTACTGACCTTGCTGCATTTTATATGCTTTTGCTTGAGTAGACTTTGTGGAAAATGCTTAGTTCTGAAAACTAAGCAAATCAATAGATAGTTTTACAAAAAAGAGCAGAAAAGAAATTGCATGAGAAGTAGGTCATTCCATCAAGTACTTTTAACATTTTCAACTGAAGGTTTATGAAGCCATCTCTAGCATTCACTTAGTCTGGTGAAGCATGATGTAGCCAGAAAGAAACAACTTCTACCCTATTGGAGTTGACACTCTGGTGGACAACTAGGATTCCAGGCATCCCACTCTATTGGCCATGCTGTTTGGACATCAAAGATTTCAATAACCTTTGGGGGGAAATCTCCAATTCTCTGATTTTATTTTATGTCAATATTATATTCAGTTCTCCAAGGATATCCTACATTTTTATTAACTATAGTGGATAATAAATCTATAATGTTAGGTTATTCCTAAATATCTAAATATCCTTTCTTGGTATCCTTTTACCCAGTTATGAAACAATGGCAATTAAATGCAAAATGTTTGCACCTAAAGCCTTTTGCTTTCTTAACTGAAATTATTTCTGCAGGTTAGGCTACACAATTCAATTTTGTTTCAAGATAATATGTAGAGCTATTTGCAATATTGGAATATGAAGAAAATTGCAGATGGAAAAATGCAATGTATTACACAGCTTAAGTATCAAATTCCATATAGTTGCAACGCTGCACTGAAGTATATCTTTTGTGCAAATATTAGAAAAATACATATCACAGAACAAGTGTCAAACACATTACACAGGATAATATACCTTTATAGTATGTATAAGGTGTGAAAGAAAAATATTATATATTTTATATTTGGCTGCATAAATATATATAGATACTGTATAAGAAATATAAAAGCCAGTAAAAAGGTTTAGAATATAGAATATAAAAATGAGATTTCCAGCTAGATTTTTCTACTTTATGCCAAATGCAGGCATTTGAACCTACAAAGTATGTTCTCTACCACCAAGCTACAGATCTTACCTAAGGTTTCCTTCAACCTGGTAACTACAGAACATATGCCTAAAATAAAATGTAAAACATTCTGTTCTTTAAGAATTATTCCATATAATGGTTTGCCATTCTGCCTATCCATTTACTCTGCTTTGTCTTCTAATTATGAAAAAATATAATAACATAAATTTATATTGATTTTTTAATGAGCAATTATAGTAAATTGTATTTTTCATTAGAAAGAAAAGTACGCTTTACCTAGAGGTCAAAACTATTGTCAGTAAAAATCCTGGAGCAGCCTTTGAACTACTCGCTTCATCCACCACAACTGCCAACTTTCTTCTGCTTTGTACACGTCTGCCTGCCCTCCACTCTTTCTTTTACTTTTCCAACTTTCCACTTCTCCTATCTATCCACCTTTGCCACAGTGCTCCCCATGCACCCACTATGTATAATTACTGTGTCTCTTTGCTGCCTGCCTATCCAGTATCATACCTATCTTTTTTGTTAATGGCTGTAGATACCAGCTCCAGAATCCAAATCAGCTCCCCTCTTTCTTGTTTTCTATCCTAGTATCTACCTCTCCCTAGATAAGAGACAGCCTTTCTCTGTCAGTTATTATTGTTGTAGTTGTTGCTGTTGCACCACTATTATACAGCTCATCTGTCTGGAACCCGCACTACATATCGGACATTAATACAATTGAGAATG